>PVJA010028117.1:11617-27998 GCA_004027025.1 Myocastor coypus
ATACTTAAAAGAACCAGTTCTTCAAGAAAAAAAAAAAAAAAAAAAAAAAAAAAAAAAAAAGTCTGCTTTGCAGCATTTTCTGGTCTTCATAGCATAAATGCTGCTGGCCTGGCTGACTTCAGGCTGCTGACACGGAATTACTGAAAGCAGGCTTGGAACAAGCACCCGCAGGCAGCCCCTTGCAGTATGGCTCAGCTTGCTGCTGCTTCACGAAGAACTCAGCTCATGTCATGAGCTTGTTTTTGAGACAGGGTCCTAGGGCTGGGGATGTAACTCAGCAGCACAAGCGCCTACCTGACAGGTGCAAGGTCTGGAATTCTATTTCTGGTATAAAAAAAAATGATCAGTGAGACAGGATCCTGCTGTGTTTCCCAGGCTGGCAGTTACAAAGTCCCAGGTTCAGGCCATCTTCCTCCTTCTGCCTCCCAAGTGGCCAGGATTATGATAGGTGGTGCAGTGCCTGGCTATGTCGTGTACTCACTATGATGGTGACCATAGCCAGAATGACGGCACAGAGCCCTGTGCTGTCCACAAAGAACCAGAGCTCATGACCCTGTCATTGGCCAGTGTGTCATTGTTGTTGACTTTGTGGGCATCTAGCCACAGATTACATGCCCTTCCCCAAGCATGGTTTTTAGTGCAAAGGTGGGAATGCTTCATAATTCATGTTTACAGGTCACTGCGTAATTCTCCAAAAAGAATGGATGCCTTATAAGACACACGCTTTTTTTCTTTTTCTTTTTTTTTTTTTTTTTTTTTTTGGCTCAGTACCAAGGATCTAACTCAGGACCTTGTGCTTACCAGGCAGGCACTTATGCCACTGAGCTATCTCCCAGCCCACCTTTCTGTTTTTGAACCACAAAGAAATTTGTATAGGAATATTTTTACTCTGATAGAATATAAACATATCTAAGGGATCTATAAAGAGAAATTATTTTAATACTCTTCCCATACTAGGTTGAACTCAAGACCTTAGGCTTCCTATGAAGTTATATTTCATAGCCTTTTTAATTTATTTTTTAAGAAAAGAAAGGTTTATTTAGCTCATAATTTGTATAGATTTCAGTGCATAATCAGCAGGTAGAGTGGTGCATAGCAGAGGGCAGCAGTTCATGGAGGCAGAAAACAGCAAAAGCAGAAAGGAAGGAGTAGCAGCCTAATTTTTTTATTTTATTTTTGTCTTTTTGAGACAGGGCTTCATTATGTAGTTCAGGCTGTCCTTGAACTCACTTTGTAGCTCAGGCTGGCCTCAAATTTACAATAATCTTCCTGCCTCAGCCTCCCGAGTGCTGGGATTACAGGTGTGCACCACCATGCCCAGCTTAAAATTCTATTTTGAGATGCAGTCTCATGAAGTTACCCAAGTTAGGCTTAAACTTTCAATCCTCCCACCTCGGTCTCCTAAGTAGGTAAAGTCACAGATGTGGACCTCCACTGCATATCATTACATAACAGTGGTGTCACAGGGTTAGCTGCGTACTACCTTGGGAAATTCTTTCTCAGAAAGGTTTATTTATTTGAAGTGGAAAGTAAGATCCACAGTCAGATCTCAGATGGACATGGAGGGCCAACAAAGGGGGAAATCTTCATTCTGTAAGAAGAATTAGAATTAACAATGGAAGCATGAACGCATCCTGCCTCACAAACTCCACCTCGGTTTTGGGCTTCTCCTGCGCACTTTGCCATCTCTCCAGCTCATCTGCTTACCTTGGTAGGATGTCTGAAGCCAAAGCACTGGCGAGCCTCACCACTTACTGCGGTGGGTGGCTGTGTTTTAGACTCTGTAAAGCGCAGAGCACTGTGGGGACCATCATGAAATCTGCTTGGTTTCTCTGTATGACCGGAGCATCCAGCAGTCGCAGCCTCCGTCTCCTCCCCATGTCAGACAGCCGTCTCCATGTCCTGCTGCTTCTCGGCTCCAGTGCTTATTGCATAAAGGTGCTCAGCTCTGTTTACAAGAGGCTTCCCAAGTCCCATGGTCTTGGCTATCTCATCCGCGAGAACAGAGACAGCATGCGCTCTTTGTACCAGCTTGTGTTTTTAGGAAGCAGCTGCCTCCAAATAAACAGATGGAAGCTCAATATGCAAACACTCAGGGGAGACATAATTGCAGGAGCTCGTCCTTAGGTTTCCAAGGGTGGCCAGAGATAGGTCTCGTTTGATGTGTCCCCAGGAAACCCGGCGCCCGTGTGCCAACTGCCCACTCTCTTCTTTCTTCTTTTAGATTATCTCTGGATAACACAGATGCAGAACTGAAGTCACTGGCTGGCAGGACAAAATCGCTGGAGGAGAACATGAAGCGGGATGGGGAACTTTGTCAGCAGATGGCAGACTTCCTGCAGGTTCGTACGTGATCACATCGCTCCCTCTCGTCTGGCCTTTGTCCTGCCCGGCCCACCAAAGCCGCTCAGCTCCATGCGGGCAGATTTGTGAGGCATTCACATCCCCCACCCGCCACAGTAGTACAGGAACCCTTTGCGCCCCGAAACCTCTTCATGGCTTGGGATATTGTTTGTGGTTTAAACCTAAGTCTTTGCTGGGGTGAGACTCCTGCCTTTCTACAGTCTCACGATGGTGGCTGTGCCGTGTGCCGCGGCCTGCATCAGCGTAGGCTGTGTACAGCAGGGGGATGCCTAAGTCTTGTTCTTAAGCTGGTCTCATTTCTACCACAGAGCACTTTCTGCAGAAATCATGCCCTCAAGACCCAGGCCCCTGCTCCCTGCACGTGTTTATATGGGGAGATGAGCAGTGTTTGGCTGGACTTTTAGTGAGGGCAGAACACACGTGCGATCAACACCAAGACACCAGCCCCACCAGGGCATGTCCGGAGCCTTGGCAGAAAACAGCCGAGTGGACACGTTTGCGAGGGCTTGGGTGACTCACTAATCACAGAGTCTGACTGCTCTTATCTCTCCTTTCAAAGAGGAAAAGCAGTTCTGTTGCCCTCTAGCACACGGCATGCTTGCTTAAGTGTAGTCAGCTTTTGGAGTCCCTTGAGGTGGATTTGATTTCCTATTGGGTTAGTTTACTTGAGACAGTATCTCTTTGTACTTCAGATTGACCTTTAACTCACTGTATCCCAGGCTGGCCTTAAGCTTCCAGCAGTCCTCCTGCCTCAGCCTCCTGGGTGCTGGGGATCCCGGTGTGCATCACCACACTTGGTCTTCAGGGGTATATATTTTCTTCTATGTGAGACAATTAAGCAGATCGCCTCACCCGCCCTAGCTGGCGAAAACCAACCAAATAGGAAAACAGACACAGAAAGTGTGTGTTTGGAAGACCAGCTTGGTTACATGGGAAAGCAAATACAAAAGCACATGCTTCATCATAAAACTAAGTTCCCGGTGAAGCCAACCAGATCCAGTGTTTTCAGATAGGAGCTAAACTTAGTATTTTAAAGGTACCCAGGAATGAGCAAGGCTTTGGGGGGCCCAGTCTCAGGCACTCGGTGTTCCTGCCTAGGGCTGGGATTACAGGCTGTGCCACCATACCTGCCACCTGGTCATCATTTTTAGCTATAAAAATAAGATGTTCCACACAGCCTTGTCTTTTCCCTTTATGAGATCAGCTGTTCCTTCTCTCCTCTCCTTTTCTTCTTTCTGGCACCAGGGCCCTGGCACAGAGCTACATTCCTTGTACTTTCTTAGGTTTTGAAGCAGTCTCACTAAGTTCCCCCGATGGCCTAGATCTTGTGATCTCCTGCCTCGGTCTCCCATGGTGCTGGGATTGTGGGTTTGTACTCCCTGGTATAAACTTCTTAAGTAGATGAGGTGAAGAGGTCTTAAGGTAGGTGAGGGTTAGGTCATACCAAGACCTGGGAGTCAGTCCAAACACCTGGGGCTCCTGGCCTAAGCAGGGGGGGGGTTGAGCAGAAAGATGACAGGGACATACTTTTCAAGACCCTTGTTAGCATTCTGAGCCCTTGGATGGGACACCCTAAGGATGTTGGTTTGGGGCACAGTCCCCAAAGAGAGCTTCACTCCATGCCACCTACCTGTACCTTTGGGCTTCTCTGTGCCTGTCTTAGAGTGCTCATAGCACCTTACTTGCCCGCAGTTCCTTTTCAGTTTTGGACTCACATTTTTCTGACCCCAGGGCAACGCTGGTGGACAGCTTTCTCCCCCAGAGTCTGCAGAAGAGGCCTTGTCCCAGGGCCTCTTTTCCTGCTGCTGAGCTATCTCTCTCCAGACCCCTCCTCCCCTGCAGAAGAGTGAAGGCAGAGGTTCTTCTGGCCTCCCCTTCTCCCTGGAGGAACACTCAGGGCGCAGGGGCATGCTGCCTGGGGCTTCTGACTCTTGACGCAGATGGTCGCTCTCCCAGGCATTCAGCTTCCTGAGCAGCTTTGGTTTCCTACCCTTTCCAGTGTGTGCCTAGCTGAGCAGCAGGCCTTGGGGAAGAGCAGCTGGAGCCCTTGGGAGGCATGCTAGAGGCACTTTCTGGCCGTGCTGTGCTGGCCTAGCCAGCGTGTTCAGACAGCAATTGGCCACTTCTTTGGGGAACCCACAATTTTCCCACACCGCAGACCCACCCCCCCTCACTCTAACCAGAAGCTTTTCAAACATAAGCCTCTTTTTAAAAACACTATACATGCACTTTCTTAAAGTAACATATTTCCTGCATGCCTGCTTGCTTCCTTGGTAAACAAGAAAGCAGTGCAACTCCACCCCTGCAGTGGTGGGGGCAGCAAGCAGGTCCTGCCTGCCCCCCTGGTTGTCCCCACACTGTCCCCTTCCTCACTGTGCTTCCTGTGATCACCCACCTGTATTGGTGAAGTGTGTTTGGGGGCCTTGGGTAAGCAGATCCCATCCTGATGGGCTGGGAGCTCATGGCAGAAGCAGGCTGCCTTTGTCCTCAGCTCCTCCCCATGTAGAGCTCGGGGACATAGGAACAATAGAAGAACTAGGAAAAAATAAGGAGTAGGGAGGGGATTTGTAGGGGGCTGTAATTCCTCCCATGGGGCCCACAACACTCTGCCACACAGTTTAAAAATCTGATTCAGGGTCCACCTAGTTACCGGCACGAGCTATTGCCAGAGCTCCCCAGGTGGCTGGGACTGCACCCCAGATTTAGGCACAAGGGTCTCAGTCCTAGGAGTACCCTAACTCCAGTAGAGCTTCTCAGAATGAACAGGGCAGCACAGCCAGCTCAGCAGTACAAGTGAACTTCAGGGGTGCTAGAATAAACCTTCAGCCATATGAGAGTCAGTTTCAAGAGAAAGAAGAATAAATGCAGAGGAAATTTTTCTTAGTAAAATCAGCTATATACCTGGGACACTGTTCCAGTGACAGTGAAGGTGGAAATTTTGTTAGTGGCATAGTGTAGGTTAAAGATCTTAAATCTCTCTCTTTTTTCTATTTACTTATTTATTTATTATTTATCCACTTATTTATTTGGATTTTTTTTAGGCAGCGTCTCACTATGCAGCTCGGGCTCCTTGAGCTCACTTTGTAGCCCAGGCTGGTCTCAAACTCACAACAGTCACCTTGCCTCAGCCTCCTAAGTACTGGGATTGCAGGCATGCCCTGCCATGGCTTTTTCTTTTTTTTTTTTTTTTTTTTTCTTTGTCTTTTCTTTTTGTGTGTGTGTGTGTGCAGGGTCTCACTATGCAGCTCAGAGTCATAGTGATGCTCCTGTTTCCTGCCTCCCAAGTGTTAAGACAGATTCTTACCATGTTGCCCAGGCTGGCCTCGTTCTTACCTCAAGCCATCTTGCCTCAGTCTCCCAAGTAGCTGAACGTACAGAGGCTTATCACTACACCAACCTCTCTGCTCTATTCTGTGGTTCCTGGGCCTCACACAGTTACCCAGAGGTCTTGCTAGTTGGCTTTCTTCTTGTCTCTGTATGCACGATGCTACCTCAAGCCCTAAGCCTTCTGAGGCCAGGAACCAAACCCAGCAGTGAGTCTTCCTGGGCATTGGGCTGAGCACCGTGGCCTCTGCTGCTGGCATCACTGCTCACATTGATGGACCCCTGGTATTTTCCACAGTTTGCCACAGAAAAGTTGAGGGAGCTGGACCAGTGCAGAGAAAAGCTCCAGCGCGAGGCCCACACCCTGATTGATTTTTTCTGTGAAGACAAAGAAACCATGACGCTGGATGAATGCTTCCAGATATTTAGGGACTTCTGTACCAAGTTCACCAAAGCAGTTAAGGTAAGGCTGGTGGCTTCTTTGCGCTTTCCCAGTCCTTTGGAGCTCTAGATCTCTCTCTCTGAGGACCCAGCCTTTGCGCGTGGCTGAAACTCTGCCTGCCCTAAGCTGGCTGACGAGAGGCAGGTGCCCGATCCCTGCCTAGGACTCCTGATGGCCTGGCTCTGACCCTTGGGCAGCCTCTGCCCCTCCATGCTCATGAAAACTTGCACAGCAATGGCCTGGAAGTGCCTTGATGGCAAACTTGCTTCATGATAAGACTCACAGTGTTTAAAAGTTGCTTCCAGTTGCCAGGTGGAGTGGTGCACACCTGTAATGCCAGAACTCGGGAGACTGAGGCAGGAGGATCACTTTGTTCCAGGCCAGCTTGGGCTTCGAAGTGAGTTCAAGGCCAGCCTGAACTGCATAGTGAAACACTACCTCAAGAAAGAAAAAGAATAAATTAAAAATTGCTTCCAGGGCCTGGCCATAGATCCCTTGTCTAGAGAAAGGTTTCCCCACCTTTGCAGAGGGGTGACTGAAGAGTTCTGCCCTGTTTCCCATTTCCAGCACCAGGCCACTGTCGCCATGTCAGCACCCTGGGGCCTGGCTGGCCTTGGCCACCACACTCCCCACTGCTCAGGGCCACAGCAGCGATCTCGGAGTTGAAAACTCTCTGGGGTGTCTGGCTTAGCAAAGCAAACCTTTCTCTGTCAATTAAACAGAATGACAGCTTGCACCCCTTCATTTCCGGGGGTGAGGAGCGCCTAGGTGCTTCCGAGTCATGCCTTGCCTCATGTTTATGTATTGCTAAGGTGTGAACCAGGGCCTTGCACTCTTCCCTGCATCTGAAACAGACTCGTCCACAGCTGAGGTTTTGGGAGGGACCAGTCATGCCTCCCTCCAGCCCAGAGCTGCACTGGGTTCCCAGCCCCCCCTTCCCTATCCAGCTAAGAAAGACAGTCTCAGCCTGGGCCACGTTAATGCTCCTCTGTCCAAGCAGTGAGCTCAGCCGTGGGCGGCCACAAGGGTAGCCTGGGCCAAGTGGCCCCTTCTGAGGCCCTCGGGCCTGGGAGGCCACCTGTGTCCTTCGAAGCCCAGCTATCAGATCGAGGCCATGGGAAGCCATGGAAAGAGAGGCGTGAGAAGCTGGGACCCTTGGGGACATTCAGCTGGAGGAGCCAAGAGTCCCTGGCCAGAGCCTTATAGAAACTGGAAGGCCCACTGTAGGAGAAAGTGGATTTTCAAATAAAAACTGCGAACAGCAACAGATTGGGGTTATGAGATCCGTGTAATTACGTGATTATACGATCTTGTAACCCAAAGATCTGTGATTTGTGACACCAGTGCAGCCGGCTCTCTGTATCTACAGTTCCACGTCTATAGATTCAGCAACCAGAAACTGCAAATGTACTTGTTAAACTGCATCTGTTCTGAATGCACACAGACTTTTTGTCCTAATTCCCTGAACGACATAATCTCACAGCTATTTACATAGCATTTACATTACACAGGACTCATATGTAATCTAGAGATGATTTAAAGGATGCGTGAGGCCATGTGTAGGTTATGCAAGTGCCTCGTTCCTTTATATGGGGCCTGGAGCACCCTCTGCCTTTGGCATGCAAGGGTGCCATGGGATCCGTTCCCTGCACATTCCTAGTGACAGCTGTGTGTTAAATCACACGGGCGGGTGAAGGTACTTCAGTACACAAGTTTGCTGCAGTTCAGTTTAACTTGTGGGGCGGGTGTTTGCAGCCGGGTGAAGGCTGGAGGGTTTATAAAGCATACCTGTTCCTTTATTTCCCTTTGTGGGGTCAGGCTGGGGCACAAGGGACAGAGCCTTCTGCCACAGGTACAGCTTCCAGGGCCACCAAGGCATTTGTGATCTTTCTTTACCAGAGAGCAGTCAGGAATAGAACTAAATGACACCTCTTCTTGTCTTGGGTGAGCATTTACATATCCAAATCATTAAGTAGAATGTGCTGTGTGACTGTGCCTGAGCGCACGGGCGTGCAGGTGCCTGTGTGTGGATGCATTCATGCAACACAGCTGCAGCGGGAGCTACAGCCTTTGGGTGCCCTGGTTCCTTCCTTTCTCTGCCTGTGCCTACCCAGAAGTTCACTGGGTGTCTTCTCTCGTGGAGGAGCCCAGTACTCCGGAAGGGACACATGTGCACCAGCCAGAGTCTGTGACTTGGGCCCAGGACTACATGAGAACTGTGGACAGATTGTTGGGGCCCGCCCTCCCGACGCCCAGGTCACCTTGGGAGGGCCTCCCTTCCTAAACACAAACACATGTGCAGCTCTGAGCTCTCTGTGTGCCCAAGGCTGGGTAGGAGACTGTAACTGCCCCTCTCTTCCCTGTCTTATGCACCGTCCCTCCTCCCCCTGTCCAGGACAACCGAGATCGAGAGGTACAGGAATTGCGGCAGCTGCAGCGGTTGAAAGCCATAGAAGAAAGGCTCCCGGGCCAGTTTGGGGGCTTTGTCCGCAGCAACAGCGAGGCAGACATGGCACTGCTGAGTAGGAAGGGCGCCGAGAACCCGTCCCAGCTTTCACACCGCAGGCCCAACAGCCCCTGCTCAAAGCCGCCCAACACCCGCCGTTCCCGCCAATCCCTGCTCGTCCCTGCGGACCATGAGCTGCTGTCCTTCCTGGAGAGCGCCACTGCAACCTCCACCTCCGCCTCCACCTCCAGCACCAGCCTGGATGAGCCCAAGTTCAACACCCTCCCCTGGAGGCGCCGGCGGCAGGCCAGACCTGAGGTTGCCAGCACGCAGTCTGGGGATGGGGACACAGGGGACCACCCCACCTTTGCACAAAGACCTCAGGCCTCCCCAGTGCCCCTGCCCACTGAGCTGCCCCTAGCTGTCCCCCGAGCACGGCACAAGGCTGGCACCCTTCAGAAGAGGAGCAGCGAGCCTGCAGGGCTGGGAGCCTCTGGGACATCTTCACTGTCATCCCTGGACCTGGGTGTTCAGGAGCACGAGCTGGTGACAGGGTTGGCCCAGTTCAGCCTGGAGGACCCCAGGGACACACAGGAGTCAGTGGGGCCACCCCAGAATGGTGCTGGCTCGGCGCTGTCTCCAGGCCAAGGGAGCCCGCTGCCCGTGAGTGGGGGCCACACAGGGGAGATGCCCATGTGCAGGCGTCCCCGGGAGGGTATCCACCCAGCCCTGGAGGCCACTGCTGCAGCGCCTGGCAGTGAGGCCTTAGGGTCCATGGGGAGCAGCTCCCCTGAGCACGGGGACCCTGCCTGTGTCACGGACACCACCTACTGCTCACTGACCCTGGACTGCTCGGAGGGAACCAACCTTGGACCCGGAGGCCAGGGGCCAGGGGAGGGCAGGGACGAGGACAAGGGCAGCCCTGCATCCTCTGGGAGTGGGGAGATGGGGCACAGCGTGACTTCCCCGCGGCCCACACCCGACTCCACGAAGGGCGAGGCCCCTTGCAAGGGAGGCCATGCCAGAGACCGGCCTGCCGGAGGGAAGGAGGCCTCAGCCGGACCCAAGAGAAGCCCAGCCAAGGAGGCATCACAGGGCCCCTCCAGGGACAGGAGGGCCCCAGGCGGCGCAGAGCCCAGGCCTGTGCGGACGCTGACGGCGGCCGAGAGCCAGGGCCTGCGCAAGGTCGTGCCCATCTCCAAGACCGGCCGCAGCACGAGACCTGTGAGGCCTCCAGAGCCCTCAGCCCGGGCCGCACCCCCCCGCAGCTCCCCGAAGGGGACCTCGGAAGTGGTGGCCCTTGGCGCCGAGGACCCACGCCCGGCTCGGGGGAGCGGTGGCGGCAGGCCCGGGAAAGAGGCGGCTCCGCAACCCAGGGGTCCCCTCAGGAAGCCCAGTGCCAAGCCCCTGAGGAACGTGGTCAGGCAGCGGCCCGAGGAGAGCAGGGCTGGCCCCGTTGAGCCGCGAAGCCCCGAGGAGAAGCCCCGGACCCCGCGCCCGACCTCCAACATGCCCAGCTTCGCCCGGAACACGCTGGCCTCCGCGTCCCGCTGTGTGCGTCCGGAGGCCGCACACCCAGGCCTCACGCGGGCCGCCTCACAGCGGCAGCTCCGGACCCGGGTCCCTGAGGACAGCACCCCCAAGGACAGCGGCACTCTGCGGCGCACCCGCAGCGCCAGGGCGACCCATAGGAGCCCAGAGCCCGCTGAGCGCAGAGCCCGGGAGCCGGGCTCTCCCAGGCGGCGGGGCTCGGCGCGGAACACACTGGGAAGGATGCTCGATCCCTTGTGGAAGTGAGGGGCCACCTCCTGGTTCTCACACTGTGACCTCGGACTTCTGGATCCGCTAGGAGGAGGCAGCCCAGCCCGTGGCCATGGTGTCGCTTGGGAGCCCTGCCGCGAAGGCATTCCGGATGAGTGTGCGCTCCGCCCACACAGCTGGCCCCAGCTCGGCTCCTGCCCACAGAGCTCAAATCCACAGAGACGTAAAAGACGATGCTCCTATGCAAAAGGTGCAAAAAGTTTTCTGGCCAGTTTCTATGTCAAAGACTTGTTTTTTGAGTCAGGGTCTTGCTATGTAGCCAGTTCAGGCTGGCCTTGAGCTCACTGTATAGCCCAGGCTGGCCTTGAATTTGTGGTGATTCTGCTGCCTCAGTCTACTGAAGGCTGGGATCGCAGGCTTGCACCACTCCCAGCCAAGGACTTATTTTTTAATACTGTATTATGAAAATAAAATGCTGTTTGAGTTGGTTCCTTTAGCCGAGTGAAATGGCTCACAGGCAAAGATTGCCCTTGTCAGAAAGGTATTCGTATGGTCCAAGTCCCCTGGCCCGGGGGCCCACCACCTGCCCACACCCAGGGCAGCTGCCTCTCCCCTCCTTGGGCCCTTGGCTCAGCTCCATTATCCCAGCTGCTTGAAGACTGCCTAGATCTCTGTGCCCAGAGTGACTGGGTGAAGGTTTATGTGGGATCGCAGGGCATATCGGACTCAGGTGGGTGGGCGGCAGACACCCCTGCGTGAGCCGGGAAGGCAGGGTGGAGGGGGTGACTGGAGGGAGCCTGCCCTTGCTCGCCTGCGAGAGGTCACCCCAATCTAGAGGAGCTAATGGAGAATAGGGCTGTCCCAGGCCCACGTCTTCTGCTCTGTTTCCACGCTGGTGATGAGGGCTGCTCCGACACGTGCTCACGTGGTCGCAGTGAAGACCAGGACCCTCTGTCCCTGGCCACCTCCTCAGCTTCTCCTCTGCTTCTCCAAGCTGTCCCTTCGTCCTTTCTGTCACTTTGAGCCTGGAGGGGCTTTCCCTCTCCACCCTATCATGCCAACATGATGCTTCTCCATGTTGGCATTGCTTTCTTGTTTCTCAGATCCTGAGGAAAGCCAAACCAGGTTTTTCTTCTTTTCAGGACAAAAGCTAAAATTGATTTCAGAAGAGTATATCATAACAAAATTGGGGGGGGTCGATGCATTCAAAGGCAAGCCCAATTCTAGTCAATAGTGGCTTCACTACCTCATCCTGAGACGTGAAATCTTAAATGTTGCTGTGTCTTACAAGTTGGCCCCCTCCTTCACTAGGGGAAAGCCTGTCTCAGGCCCCCAACAGGGAGTTGGGGAGGGTTAGGTTCTAGATCACAGCCTCCCTCCAAAACAGTGCCTGACCTTTCACCATGGCTGGAAACTGCACCTGAGGGGTCAAGGCCCTGCCTGAGCAGATGTCCTCAGCTTTAAAAATACTGGGGTCTCACACTTCCATCCAGGTAGATGGGACTATCCTAAACACAACAGGAGATTAGGGATGGAAGGAGCTGTAAGTGTGTGGACCTAGGGATGGCAGAGTGCTCTGGACATCTAGGCGGGACCTGCTGTGACCTGGTGTGATGTCTCAGCATCTGCCTCCCCTGGTGGGGCACGGCCTCCCTATAGGTCTCTAAGGATCCTCCAGCCCCAGGCCCATCTTTTCCAGGGTGAGCTGCTCAGACCCAGCACCAGCTTTCCTAAAGTAGAGACTGCCCAAGCGCTGCTCTGAAGGAAGCCCTACAGGGGCTCTGGGCTGTGAGGCCACTCAGGGAGCCACCTGGGAAGCAGCGCCCGCGCATCTGCGTGAGCAGGTGATCATTCTACTACCTTTTATCGGTAGTAAGTGTGGGAAAATAATTTAAGTATACAGTGGATAATTGTAAATATGTTTCTATATACATTTGTTGAAGATGAATTATTTAAGGGTCCATTTATAGTTTAATAAAGTCCCTGTTTATGTGAGTTGTGTTTTATCTTGGCCTCTTTTATAAATGTGTCCACACCACCCTGATAGAAGGATGTTTAATTTCCTGCCTAGAAAGAAGGTGGGAAATTAAGTTAAAGGGAGCATGGGAGGGCAGGGAAATTAACTTAAAGTGACCATGACCTCCAAAGAGCCAAGCCGCGGCTGTTGGCGGTGTGTCCTCTTCGTGGTGGTGCAACGGGACATGCAGAGTCGGGGCTGTGCAGTGGGCTTTGCCCCAGAAGCGTGGGGGTGTGGGCACATTGGTGCCTGGCCAGCAGCGGATGGAGCCTTCGTGCCTCCTACGGGCTCACAGCAGTCCAGGTCAGGCCAGTTTTTTGTAATCTGCAAGGGACCAACAAGTCTGGATCTGTTTCTGCATCTAGTCTTGCCTGTTGGCTCAGCACCCATTGGGAAATCGTGGCTCACCTCCCTGGCTGGCTCAGAAATGAGCGGAGGGAGGGCGGTGTCGCCGCATGTGAAATGTGTCGGCGCCTGTGTGCACAGAAAGATGCGTCCCACGTGAGACACATTCCTCGCACCTTGGATTTCACACCCAGTGTGGTCCTGGCTGCCATCCTGCTCTGTCTGAAAGTGGGTTAGAGGAATACCCTGGGCCAAGGCAGCACAGGGACAGAGTGGTGATGTTCGTGCTGTGGGCGACTGCCCAGTTCCTGGACACTCACAGTCTGGTTTAGCCTGGTGCATAAGCAATTTGGGGCACGGGGCCCCCTTACACCTTCCTCGCTGCTGCTCCACAGGCCGCAGACATGTCTGCCGATGCACACACAGCACAGCTCTTTTTTTTCCCAGGGGGTCTCCAGGAAGTTTCATCTGACCCCTGTACTGGTTTTTGCAAGGAGCTGAGTTCCAGTCCTCTCCCCTAGACTGCACACTGAATTTAGGCAGCCACTGTCGCATGCTGTGCGGTCAGCGGTCAGTGAATGTGTCGTGCCGCGAGGCCTAGAATGCGTTCCTCACTAGAACAGCGGATGTGCATTTGGGGTGTGCAAATTCATGGATGTCTGCCTCCAAATGTGCACAGTCGTCCACCAACCTAGGAATGAGGGCACTTTGTGAGTGCTACAGTGCGAGTCTGCCAGGGAAGTGATTTAGTATAGGACACGTAACTTCTAGGGTTATTTTATAATAGTCACCCAAAAGTCAAATGCAGAAGAGTATGGGAGATCTGTCCCCTTGGTGGAGACCCAAAGAATCCAGCCGGGGGCCTGGAGCCCACGGCAACATCCTCTGAGTCCAGCTGGAGGCCTAGAGCCCGCGACAATGTCTCATGCGAGTCTGTACCAAGGATCTGCACCGGGAAGGCCCAGAAGGCAGTGGGAGCTAGAAAGTCTGCGCCCCTGGGATGCAGGGTCTGTGCCTACGGGCGTAGGGATCTGCCCCGGAGTCTGGAAGTGACGCTCACGGTCAGGACCAGAGCTCTCTGAAACGTACCACAGGTGTGCTCAGCAAGTGAGGCCCCGAGCTCCTGGACAGTGAGAACCACCAAGTTCATTTCAGGAAGGTTAGTGAGATGAGCTTCTTCAGGAAACCGCACAGCGCGCCCTCTGCCCCTCTAGTTCTCGTCTTGTGCCGCGGCAGCAGGGCTCAGCTGGGCCTGCACACCCAGCACTGCGCCGACTCTGTGCAGCTGGCATAATCAGTTGACCATTGGTTAATCCGCCAGAGTAAGGAGGAGGTCTGTCTGAGGTCCTCATTGCTGAGTTCAGGCGGGGTGCCTGTATTAGCCTGGCTCTGCCTGGCCTCCACGGGAACATTCAGGGCTGTGTCTCCCAGAACGAATTTTCCATTCAAACTTAAACTTCATTCTGAACATATGTAATTCTTTTTGTTATAGTGGGGATCAAACCCAGAACTGCCTGTGAGCTAGGGAAGTGCTTTATACCATGAGTACATCCCTAACTTTCATTATTGCTTTATATCCTAGCTCTGAGAAGGAAAAAAAAAAAAAAAAAGAGGAAACAAAATAAACTTTTGTTTTGGTATGTATCTCCAAATATGGCATCAAAAATATAAATTAAATGTAGGTTAAGGGCTCCTCAGCTGCCATGGCACCCATGAAAAAGTTTGCAGCAAAGGGGGGGGCAAAAAAAAGCAGCAGGCCCTGAGGTCCACCTGGATTGCACACCTCCTGTGGGGGATGGACTCATGGATGCTGCCAGTTTCCAGCAGTTTCTCCGGAAAGAATCCAGGTGAACCGCAAAGCCGGGGCTCTCCACGGAGGGGTGGTCACCATCCAGAGGAGCAAGAGCACTGTAACCTCCGCAGTGCCTTTTTGGGAAAGGTATTTGAAATATCTCACCAAAAAATATTTGAAGAAGAATAATCTGCATGACTAATTGCATGTAGTGGCTATCAGCAAAGAGTTATGAATTATGTTACTTCCAGATTAACCAGAATGAAGAGGAGGAGGATGAGGAAGATGAGGATTAAAGTTCCTTCGTCTGGAATATTTTTTATGAGTTCTTGAATAAAACTTGGGAACCAAAAAAAAAAAAAAATTAAGTAAAGGACATAGTGTCCAGTTACTCAATGTCTCTGAAGGTTACCTGAGCTCTGAGCGCCGTGGGTCTGCAGTCATCATACCCAGGACCCAGTGACTAACAGCTTCTAACTCAAGTGCAGTTGAGATCTTAATAATCCAATGCATCCTCTCCCTGGGGCTTCTGCGTCTGCCAGTAGCTCCCAGCAGATCCCCTACGTGAAGGCAAAGATAACATTCTCACGGTGGAAAAACCTGCTTTCCTGTCTTCTGGGTCAGAGCCCTGCAGTGGGGCTTCGGGCTCCCTGGTTGGTGGGAAGGGCAATTGGGCTGCACAGAAAAGGGGCTGCCTCCTTGGGCACCCTTTGCCAGCCCTAGGAGCCTGGCATACCCTGCTGCCAGCCCGTGAGTGAAGCCACCCGAGTCCTTGCGTGAGGAGGTCTGTCTGAGGTCCTCACTGCTGAGTTCAGGCTGGGTGCCGGAATTAGTCTGGCTCTGCCTGGCCTCCATGGGAACGTTCAGGGCCACGTCTCCAAGGAAGCCCAAAAGTACAAGCGGATGCTGTCCAGGAGCTGGCTTGCAACCTGAGGAGGTCAGAGTGCATTCCTGCAGCCTCCGTGCCACGTCTTATAGGACTGTTTTGCAGCACAGCCCAACAGAAACCAATCTGACCCTCTAGCAGTGGCCTGAATGTCACAATTCCTAGTTTGGAATCCTATCCCCCAGGCCTGCAGAAATGCCTCTACCCTTGCCACCCTGGGAGGACAGCAAGAACTTTGAGGAAGCCTGCCTTCGCCAGACCGCAAGCCTCTCGGCGCCTTGATCTTACTTTCCAGCCCCCAGACTAAGAAACAAACTTCTGCTCTTTATAAACCACCCAGTCTGTGGTGTTGCGTTGTGACAGCCTGCACGGGCCAAGCCACCATCTGCTGGGCACTGCTTCTTTTCCATGACAGCATGTTGCTTACAGTCGTGTTGCTGGGGACATACTAGGTGTGCCAGGAACATTGCTCCACCTTTTTCTGACATCAAGGAGAGGCAAAGATATTGTAAGTAGAGCACACCAGTAAGCCGAGCCATTCTTTTTTTTTTTTTTTTCTTGTTTCGGAATCTTTGTTTATTCACTCATTTTTATGGCCGGCTCAGCCCGCCCCGAGGGCAGGGCTGGCGCAGCATGTGGTGCCAGGGATCGAACCGCGGTCCCTGAAGCTGCCCAAGCTTCCCCAAGCAGGCGCTTTAGACCACTGAGCCATCCCGCCGGGCCCCAGCCAACCCCCATTCTTGAGCTCAGTCCCCGGGGCTGAATGTAACAGAGGTCCTGTCTCCCTGGCGAGCCCCAGGCAAGGTGGGCCACTGCTGTGCCTGTGCCTTCCACACATCTGATCCTCCCGATGCAGAGCAGCCGTGTCCAGCAGTCACACGCATGTCCTTGGCTTTCCATTTCCTCAGAGGGATGCTGGACTGAGCCCCTTGCCCCTGAGCCACCAATGAGAAGCGAGCAGAGGTTGTGTAAACACAGCCTGTGTGGCCAGGTCCTTGAGCTTG
>PVJA010028118.1:0-27915 GCA_004027025.1 Myocastor coypus
TCTCACCAATCTAGCTCTGCGTTTCATGCATTGTAATTAAGCATTTTTTTTTTCTTGCTGGGTGCTCAGAGGAAAGGGATGAATGAACTATAGTGCATCTAAGGAGAGTCACCCAGAGAAAAACATTCTCTCAGGCTTTCACAGAAAGCAAAATGGCCAAGCAATGGCCGTGACTCATCCCGAAGGCTGACACTGACAAAAGTTCTACAAAGTACTGTCTATGGTCCCAAACTTAATCCTGAGGGGATTTGACCCTGTAAGATACAGAAAAAAATGAATGTTTTGTTATACAGGTCTTGCTTCGACTTGCCCTTGACCATCCAGCAAGAAAAAACAAAGTATCCTTTTAAATTAACATATCTTTTGTAATGCCTAAGTTGTAACACAAATTTCTTTTCAGCTAATCCTTTCCACTCACTTGGGGCCATAGTCTTGTCTGCATTTCTGCTAAACTCAAGGTGAAGGAAGCAGTAGAGCCGTAAGTAGCAATAGCTTGTGTTAATTCCTTTGAGGTATTAAAAAGTGCAGATTTATGAAGAACTACAACTTAGTTTCTGTGACTCAGTGACATTTTCCTGAGCTGCCTTGGTCAGGATTGTAGATTGTGGCTCTGGAAAATCCATTGGGTGTTTCAGTTTTGCCTGGATTTTAACTATTGGCATCATCTCGAGCCTAACAAATTTGCAATGCTAGCAATGTGCACACCCAGTTCCAATGCCAGAGGATACCATAGTCATGACCCTCCTATATAGCATCAGGTGCACAGGACTGTAGTTGGTGTTATGCACCAACCTCTGTGGCTGGAGGAGGCAAACACATTGGCAGGCAGGTGGCCAATCCCAGCTGGGTTTGCCTAAGACCAGAGCACAGAAGCCTCCCAAAGTCCAGTTTGTGCCCTTACCCCCAGTAGCACTGTGCTACTTAGAATCAGCAGCCTGTGATTGAAAAGAATGCTGTCATTTGTTATCTGATTGAGCAAAGCTAGAGGGTTTAAGTTCTATCTCCTGTATATTAGCCCTACTCTCCTTGTCTCATTTGGGACTTAATTTCAAAACAATACTCCTCACTATGTCCTTTATGGTAGTCTTAGAGGTAGCACAGATGCATAAACCAAAAAAAAAGCAACAAATATGTTTATATACATCTATATATAGCTATCAGCATCTATGGTTCTTGAAACTGCTTGTTCCATTCTTAACACAGTCTAATCTTTGATAGGCTTCTCGCAAACCTCTTTCTCTTCATGCTTCCTTTATCTCTCTGGCCCTAGTGAGCTGGCTCCTGGCTCTAGTGAGGCCTCCTGGCCTTAATGAGCTCATTCCTGGCCATAGTGAGCCCCATCCCCAAGTTTTACACCTAGTGTGCCAGCGGCAGTGAACACCAGTGCGGACTACTGCTGGCTCTAACCACTCCTCTTCCCTCCCTTATGCGTGCTTTTTGGAAGTGGTTCCTCTGCTCATCCTTGTACCAGGCATCCTGTTCGGGTGCCAAATGTCGGGATCCATTGGTCTTACTGTGAATGGTTCTACCTGGGGAGATATGGCGATAGGAACAAGAAAGCTAGAGATAGATGAGAAGACAAAAAAACTGGACTAGGTGGTCACTAGTCTGTTTGATGGGCAAGACTAACTCAAAGCACAACAAAATGATCATTTATTCATACTTTTGCATAGTTTGCATCACATGACACAAAGTTGCCTAGTGACTAACAGCTGGCCTGAACCAGACAGGACATTCTCCTCAGAACTTGTTTGCTTTAGGCACTGAGGCCCAGTCCCACCTGCACACATTTGATGCATTCCTTAGCTTCCTGTGGCTCCCAACAGGTTATAATTAAGATATACTCGTGATTGACTTGCTATTTACCTGCTACCATATACGCCTTTTTCTTCTGTGTTTAATTGTTTGCCCAATTTGGTGGATTCTTTCCATTCTCCTTCATGGAGTTGTGGTCATTTTCATTCCTCTCTAGAATATCTCTTAATAGTCAGTGTAGGGTTGGCTTTGTCGTCATGAAATTTTTTATGTTCTTTGTGATGGAAGTATTTCACTTCTCCATAAAACCTGAAAGAGACTTTTGCAGGGTATATCAGTTTGGACTGGAATTTCTTTTCTTGCAAGACTTGTAGTACTTTGCTCCACGCTGTTCTTGACTTGATGGTTTGTTTAGAGAAATTCAACGTGGTCTGTATTTTCTAGAGGATTTTAGTATAATGTTTCTGTGCTGAATTTCTGAGACTTTGATTATTATACATCTGGGTATATTTTTTAATTGGCTTGATGTTATTGGGAGGTCTATACACTTCAGCTACCTGGATATCACATTGTTTCCCCATATTTGTGAAGTTTTCTGCTGTTACTTCTGCCCATATTCTATTCATATCATTTGTATCGATTCCTTCTTTTTCACTGATAAATATTAGTTTTACATTGTTCATCTTTGCATCATCTTGCAGATGTTCCATTATTTTTTCCTGTTTCCTAGTTTTTTTATGAGATTTTTTTCTTACTTTTTACTAGCTTCAATGGTGTCTTCAAAGTCTGAAATTCTATTTTCACTTTCATTCACATGGATTTGCCAGCTTGTGATTGAGGTTTTAATTTCTTGTATAGCACTATGAATCTTCTTTATCCATTTTATTTCTTTCCTATATTGCTCTTTTAAGGATTCTATCATTTTTCTATTCTCCTCTATTTTCATCAGTGTCTTCTTTAGAAGCACTTAGTATTTCTATCATTATAGTTATCATTTATTTTTTATTTCAGAAATTATTTTTGATCTGATTTCCTCTATACCTTTCTGCAGTTGATTCTTCAGACACTATTATTGTACATTTCACGTTTGTGATTTCCAAATTGTTCTATGCTCTTGTCGCCTGCATTTGTTCTGGGTGGGCTTGGAGCCTGAGAATGCATTTCACTCCTTCTCTTTGTCACTTTTTTTTTGTCTTTTTGAGACGGGGTCTCACTATGCAGTTTATGCTGGCCTTGGGCTCACTTTTGTGGCCCAGGCTGGTCTCGAACACACACCAATCCTCCTGCCTCAGCCTCCCAAGTGATGGGATTACACACATGCGCCACCACGCCCGGCTCTGTTTGTCACTTTATATACCAGTGTCTTTTGACCTTTGCTGGAGAGCTTTCATAGAGTGCTTACCTTAGCACTAAGTCTGTACCTATCAAGTTCAAACTCATCCAGGTGGGTGTGGCTTGAGTCTGACTGCTGTATTCCATTTGGTCCTGCTGTAGCCCTTGGAAGTGAATCCACTGTGCCACTCTGGCAAGATGTTCTGTTCCTGGATTAGCTGGGCTGTTCTTTCCCCTAGCCTCTCTACAAGGAGATCTGCTGCAGTGTTCCATACCTGGCCTGTCTAGGGTATAAAGTTCCAAATGCATGCCTCGCCTGGGTGCTGGCTGGAATGAGGATCTAGAGGGCGCTGGGGTGCCCCACTCACACACCAAGCCTGGTAGCTGGCCAGAGTGAGGATCTGGCAAGCCCGGGGCAGTCCTACACACATGCAGGACCTGGGTGCTGACTGGAATCAGTACTATAATTTTTAAATTTTATTTTATCTTAAAGAGGAAAAATAAAAAAAGAAAGAGTAACATACATCAATACACATGGTACAGATTTTCAAAACAAGAATAGGTAATTAACAATGGTTGTTACACTATGTATTTTTATTGTCAAATATGCTGCACAGATTAACAGATAGAGGTTTGCAAGACCAGACAAATAATTAAATATTAATACTTGCTTTCAATAAACCTTAATTTTTTTCTTGTCCTTTTTACCATTGTATTTTTAAATTTATTTTAAGAATTTAATAATAATTGATGTGCCAGCTCTGGCTCCAGCAAGCACTGAGATGGAATTGAGACTAGGCATGGTAATCCCAGCTCTGGGGCTTAACTTGCTCTTAATTTTCTAGGAGCTGGAGGTGCAGCACGGCATTTATTTGGATTTATTCTGTTTTCCTAATGTACAAATTTACTGCTATAAATATTCCTCTTAAGACAGCTTTCATTATTTTGCACAGATTCTGGTAATTTTTATCTGCATTTTCCTTTTGTTGTATATATTTTCAATTTCTTCTTTAATTTCACCTATGATCATTTGGTTGTTCCAGATGTTGTTATTTAATTTCAATCTGTTTATGGTGTGTTTGTCATTTCTTTTGTCCGTATTTTCAAGTTTCATTACGCTATGATCAGTTGTTATGGATCTGATCATTTCATTTCCTTTCAACTTATGTAAGCATAGTTTCTGTGCTAGTATTTTGGAGAACAACCCAGGTTTACCTGAAAAGAATGTGCATTCTGTCTATTCTAGTTGAAACCCTCTGTGATGGTCTACTAAGTCCATTTCTTCACAAGTTGGATTTAGTTTCGTTATTTCTTTGCTGAATTTTAAACTATTTGATCCATCTTTTGTGTAGTATGTTAAAGCGTCCCATTGCAACTGTATTATTCCTCGTTTGATTTTTCATGACTGTTAAAATTTGACTTATGTAGGTGGGTGCTCCTATTTTGGGGCACATATATTTGTATTTGTTATCTCTTCCTGTTGCAGTTTTCCCCTAACATATATGTAGTGACGTTCTTCATTTCTTTAAATCATTTTTGGTTTTAAATTAATATTTCAGGAACTAGACTTGAGCAAGTTAAGCCCAAAGCTCAAAGAACGCAGACAACTATAAAAATTAGAGGACAAATCAATGCAGTAGAGGTAAAAGAAGCAACACAAAAATAAATGAATCAAAGACTTGATTCTTTGAAAGCATAAATAAAATTGATAAACCTCTAGGTAACATTATAAAAGGGGAAGAAAAAAGCAAATTCATGCAATAAGGAATGAAAGCGATTAAATCCCTAAAGACACAAAGGAGCTCAGAAAGGCATCAGTACATACTTCAAAAACATTTAGTCTGAGGCTAGCCAAATAGCTCAGTGGATTAAAGCGCCGGCTAGCAGGCACAGGTGCGGGAGTTTGATTCCTCAGCCTGCTGTGCCAGCCCTGCCCCTGGGAGCACTGAGATGGCAATAGAGACTGTGTGTGGTGGTGCGTGTCTGTAATCCCAGCTCTTGGGAGGCTGTAAACAGACAGATCACTGCGTGTCTTGTCTAGTAGTGAGACCGTAAATACCCTGTAGACCTTTTCCTGAAAAACAAACAACAAAGAAACAACAGACAGTGCCTTAAAGAGGACATTATAAGCACTTTATATGTAAAAAATGAGCAACATACATTTAACATAGTAAAGGACACTATGATGACAGTACAGCATATAAAGTGTTTAGAAATTAAGCAAAAGAGCAAAATAGAAATTCTAGAATTGACAGTTATAATAAATTCATAACTGGATTTTTCTAGGTTCCTGTTATAAGCACTATGTTTTCCATCCTTTCACTTTCAGTCTGTTAATTTCTTTTGGAGGTAAATGCATTTCTTGTATACAGGACATTGTAGGATTTTTTAAAAATCTTCTCTGCTAGTCTGTTTCTTTTGATTGGCCAGTTGGGGCCATTTACATTGATTACAACACACACACACACGCACGCACACACACACGCACACACACACACACGCACACACACACACACACACACACACACACACACACACATATATATATATATATATACATACATACAGATATATGTTGTTATGCTGCTATGTATTATGTACTTTGCTCTTCTTAGTAACTTGCTCTATGAGGTGGTTCATTTCTGTTGTTCTTGAAGCTATGGTTGTTTCTACCTCTTTTGGGAATACCTGTCAGCAATGTTTTAGGGTTTTACTGGCAAACATATATCTCTTCAGTTCTTTGTCAAGGAAATATCTTTCTTTAAATTTGATGCTTTGTTTTCCCAGGTACCTCAATCTGGGTGGAAGTTACTGTCTTTCAGGACTTGAAATACTTCACTGCAAGCTCTTCTCAATTTGCTGGTTTTTGTTGAGAAATGTGTCATGATTTTGACGGGCTTTCATTTTAAGTGATTTGTTTATAGTCTCTAGCACCTTTTAATACTCTATTCTTTTGCTGAATATCTGGAATCTTGATTATTATGCATCTAGGTGTAGATTGACTTTGATTATGATATTGGGAGTTCTAGCTGCCTTAATTAATCATATGTGAGATTCATCCCTTATGTTTGGAAAATTTTCTGCAATGAAGTGTTCAGACAGTCTTTTTTATGTTATTTGTGCTGTCCCTTCCTGTTTCATTGACACATTATATTATTTTCTTTGAATTGGTTTGTAGCTCTTGAACTGTTGTTTACTTGTTCCTTTTTTAGTTTTTAGAGATCTTCCCTTTCTCATTCATCAGCTGTATCACGTCTCTGAGGTCAGAAAGTCGATTGTTAGGTTCACTGAAGCAGCTTAGCCAGTTTTGCATGGAATTTTAATTTCTTCAATATCTGTTTTATATATTCTAATTATTTCCTGTATTGCCACTGTATGTTCCTTTCTTCTTTTCTTTCTTTCTTTCTTTCTTTCTTTCTTTCTTTCTTTCTTTCTTTCTTTCTTTCTTTCTTTCTTTCTTTCTGTATTTGGTACAGAGTCTACAAGGGCTTACTATGTCAATCAGACTGAATGATTACTCTGTTTTCAACCTTCCAAACACTGAGATTACAGGCATGCACTTCCGTGTCTAGTCTCACTTGCCATCTCAGCAGGCACTTTAGTCCACTGAGCTATCCGGCTGGACTTCCATCATTTTTCTATTCTTTAGTTTTTTAAATCTATGACTTCTTTACCTGTGCTGAGTAATTCTTTGATGATTATTTTCATTTCTCTCTTAACCTGAGAGATTATTTCTGATGTCATTTCTTCTATAGCCAGATGGACTTTTTTCTTTACTTGAGTTGCTATCATTTCAGAAATTTCCAATGCTGGCTTTCCAGTTCTTGTATGTCCTGTCTCATGGATTTTTTTTTTTTTTTTTTTTTTTTTTTTTTTTTTTTTTTTTTTTTTTTTTTTTTTTTTTTTTTTTTTTTTTTGTGGAGGACGTAAAGTATTTACATTGTCTTTTTCTCCTGCATTTTGGAATTTTTGATGTTCCCAGTATTCACTGGGACTTAGCAGTGGTGGAAGAGGTATGTTGTGGGTCAGTAAGATTCCCTCTACTGTGCGGTAAGTAA
This sequence comes from Myocastor coypus, assembly GCA_004027025.1. NCBI lineage: Eukaryota > Metazoa > Chordata > Mammalia > Rodentia > Myocastoridae > Myocastor > Myocastor coypus. Next base: position 7,146 of record PVJA010028118.1, read on the forward strand.
CTAGTCAGTGTATATCAAAGCTTCTACACAGATGGCAGGTGTGGGACAATTACATCAGGATCCCATGAGCTGCTCAGAGTCCTTCCAAGTTCTTAAAAGTTTGGTCCTCCATCAGCACAAGCTCCATGATTGTGTGTTGAAGGCCAAAGTGTCAGCTCCTCAGAGTCCCATGGTTAGCCCCATGTCCTCCTAAGTTCAGAGAAGTTGGACCAGACGCCAGCACAAGCTCCATACCTGCACACTGGGAGACCAAGTGTTACAGCTCTCTAGAGTCCACTGGGATGAAAGTCCTATTAAGAGATCTGTGCTTGATTGAGACACTCTAATTTCCTTGTGGAGTCTATTCTTCATTTAGTATTACACGTAATTGTTAGAAATAGTTTAATTCCACTTAATTGTCTTATTCTGTTGTCTATAGCTTGAAACATTAACTGCTCCACAATAAGTTCCAGTTCAACTGTGAAGGAAAAAGCATCCTCCTAACCTGATTTGTTGAGGTATAATGATCAGATAAGGGCATACATTTAATATGGTCTACTATATTCTGTACTGTGGAATTTGTACAATTTGAGGCCTGACATTGAAGTTTGTTCTTACACTCAAAGAGCTTTTGTGAAGCATCTCTTTGCTTTATTCTCCGTGTTGAATTAGCTGGTCTGTGATTTAGCTTATTCCTTGTTTCAGAACCTTTGTTTATGGCCGGATCAGCCTGCCCCGAGGACAGGGCTGGCATAGCATGTGGTGCCGGGGATCAAACTGTGGTCCCTGAAGCCGTCTAAACTTTCTCAAGCAGGCGCTTTAGACCACTGAGCCATCCTGCCAGGCCCCTAGCTTCTTCCTAATGAACAGAAACTTTCAATTTATTTTCTATTTTTACACTGAGGATAGTCACTATTTTAGAACACTCATGATTAAACTTCTGTATATTTCATTTTAAATTAAGCACATTTCTTTGAGGGTAGTTTTGGATCCCTTTTTTCTTTCCTTTAGCACCCACTTCATCCTCCGGCTTACAGTCATCATGTCCATACTCTGAGTACTAAGGAATATAGTAGTGTCTAGTCTTTTCAATTCACCCATCCTAATGTAGCATGTACACCCCATGAGTAAGCTGATCGGAAGTAGATGAGAGCCAGGCGTGGTGGCTCATGCCTGTAATCCCAGCACTCGGGAGGCTGAGGCAGGAGGATTGGTGCGAGTTCAAGACCAGCCTGGGCTACAAAAGTGAGCTCAGGACCAGCCTCAACTGCATAGCGAGACCCTGTCTCAAAAAGACAAAAAAAAAAAAAAGAAGGAAAGTAGATGAGCATCTCACTATTTGCAGACAGATACAACTGAATATAGCATGCATAATCAGTGCAGAATGGTGTGTTGCTTTTGAATCACTGTGACAAAATACATTAGTAAAACAGTTGAATAAGTAAAACTTATGATTTTAGTTATGGTTTCAGAGGTCTCGGTTTATAATTATTTGCTTCCTTTTTCTTAGCTCTGTGATGGGGCAGAAAAATGAATACAGAAGGACAAAGAAGAGAAAAGTGAGTTATCTCATGGCAGCCAGGAACAAGACAGAAAGTGCCAGTATGAAAGTGATCAGGGACTAGACACAATTCCTATGGGAGTGACCTCATGTTCTACTTCTTTTAAATAGGCCACACTTCTTATTTCCAGCATCTCCCAACAATGCTAACAAATGGACATTTCATCAGATAATGAACTGATGGAAATTAGAGCACTCATGATCTAATCATTCTCCACTTCTACAGCATCTAGGTCTTTGGCCCAATGAGCCTTTGGAGGACATTTAAGGTAATGGTATTAGAATGATTTAGAATGACAATTCTTAACCTTTGACTACTCCCCAGGAACTTAGCATCTATTGGAACAAGAGTAGACCAAAGGTGCTGCTAAGCTCCCATTGTACATTAAATACTGTATCACTGCATAGTGAACTTGGCCATAGCCTCCTCCAGCCAAGAAAGTCCATCAATATATTCTTGGAGGGACAGTGAGGGACATAAGAGAACCTATTCAGTGAAGTCTTGTAACTCAGTAGTGTCCCAAATCTTTGGTTCAAGGAGATTATGAGGCCACAGAGGAAAGGGACTGACAAGGTATAGTGTGTCTAAGGAGACTCACCCAGAGAAAAACATTCTCTCAGGGTTTCACAGAGAGCAAACTGGTCAAGCAATGGTGGTGACTCATCCAGATGGTTGACACTGACAACAGTTCCACAAAATGCTGTACATGGTTTCAAGGTAAAATCTGGGGATTTAACTGAGCTTGTCAGATACACAAGTTACACATTTTGTAATATAGATCTTGCTTTACGTTGGTCATAACCATCAAGTAATAAAGACTAACTATGAGGTTTAAAATGTGAGGACATATTCATATGCTGAGCTGTAAAAGGCTCAAGCGAACAACTTCTGACAATGCCAGCTCTGTTCATAACCCACTACTATTATGGTCTGTTGCACTATATTGGGTTACTTTGCTGAATGCAAGTACCTATAATATTTAAACTGGCATCAAGTATAAAAAGGTTCTTGAAAGACTTCTCCAACCATAGATTCTCTAACAGCAATGGAGCACCCATCTCTGACAAAGCAAAACAAAAAAGGCAGATATAAATGAAGGCCCATTTTGTAGTGAAAAAAAAATAACATATACAAAATAGTTAGGATAGATATATTGCTATCGTCTCTTAGTTCAATGAGAAGAAAGATTTGTACTAATATTGTTTAGATGAATTATCATGTCTGCATCTTGTACTCGGAATAACTACTATGAAGACCACAATATGCAATATATTGATTATTGTAATGGTCCTACTAACCTGTTTTAAAACTATCATTGTTATTTCTTTCTCATTAAAATTAGTAAAATAATAAAAAACAACATTAACGTTAAAAAATAAAAACTAATTTTCTTTTTTTTTAAAAAAAAAAACTCATTTTCTGAATAAAAAATAGATATCCTTGGATGAAAACAGAAGCAGTAGAGTAGGGATTCAAGCAACATAGACTCTTGATGTCAATAGTACATTTCATTCATTTAATGTTGACCCTTAGTGGAAATTCCGGAAAAAAATGATAGTTCTTATAATTTACGACCCATATTAGTTGTATACATAGGTAGAATTCACAAATTTGCATGCACTGTGCATTGATCATGTCTATTTTTCATTCTACACTCTCCCCTCTTCCTCTGTACTAACAGGCCCCCTTCAACATTGCTAATTGACTTTCTACTTTCTGGTAATTTTTTTAGCTTTCTACATATGGGAGTAGATGTGTGGTACTTGTTTTCCTGTTGCTGACTTATTTCACTCAGTCCCATGCCCTGCAGTCGCATCCATTTGGCTTCACATTGCCAGAATTCATTTTTCTTTATATCTAAATAGCATGTCACTATATACATATATATATATATATATATATATATATATATATATTTTTTTTTTTTTATTAATTCATTTATTTGTAGATACTCACCTAGGCTGTACCCATATGTTAGCTGTTGTGAACAGTGCCATGATAAACATGGACATGCAGACAATTCTTTTGAACCCTGACTTCATTTTCCTCGGATATAAATGTAGTAGTAGGATTACCGGTATATGGTAGATCTACTATTTTCAGTTGATTGAGGAACCTCCATATTATTTTTCCTACTGGCTTTACTAGTGTACATGCCCACTAGCAGTGTATTTTCTTCTCAGAACTGGGGATTGAACTCAGACCCCTGTGCTTGCCAGGCAAGCACTTATTCTACTTAGCTATCTCCCCAGATCTGTTAGGTTTTTTTTTTTTTTTAATAACAGCATTATTTTATTTTTAAGAGTGAAAACAGAAGCAAAAACAAATAGAAAAAATTACGGAAACAGGGTAACATACAACAATACATATGTTACAGATTTTTAAAACATAGATAATTACAATGGTTGCTATATTATCTATTTCTCATTTTGATGAGAAAAAAAAAACAAACAATGAAACAGTTTTAAGGTGGGTTACTGAATTGAGATAGTATCTTATTTTGAATTAGATAATTTTAAAATTGGTTTGTTATTCCTTTGAAGATTTTTTATGTGTTCTGGATAATAATTCTCCATTCAGTAGGTTATTTCTACTCTGCTGATTCTTTTACTGTGCACTTTTTAATTTTTTTATTTTATATATTTGTTACAGTTTACATGCAGCTTGTACTCACAGTGATTCTCCTGTTTTTAGCTTTCCCAGCACTGGCATTAACACACCACCACACCTGGACTTGATCAAAAGTTCAACCTCCCCTAGGTTGCAGGGATGGCACTGGTGTGGTATGTGGGACCAGGGATCGAACCCTCGTTCCTGCACTTGTCAAAGCAGGCACTCAGTCTGCTGAGCTATCCTACTAGCACAAACTGTACAGATTTTTGAACTATAATATCATTTGCCAATTCTTGCTTTTCATTTATGTACTTTTGAATATCTATCCAGCAAATAGGTCAACGTGGCAGTATCTTGAAGTGTTTTCCCTGTATTTTACTCTAGCTGCTTCAGGTCATACATTATGATTTTTTTTTGTGTGTGTGGGACCGGGTTTCAAACTCACGACCTTGCACTTGCCCAGCAGGCACTTGTGCCTCGGAGCTATCTCCCCAGCTCCCCACATTATGCTTTTTGATCCATTTTCAGTTTATTTTTCTATAGGGTTAGACATCAAGGTCAAGTTCCAATATTCTGTGAATATGTAGTTTTTCCAGCACAATTAGTTGAAGAGCCTGTCCTCTATGCATCCTAAATATGAAGACACTTTAGTACAAAATTGGCCAAAGACCCAGGGATTTATTTATGGTCTTCACTGTTTCATTGGTCTATGTGTCTATTTTTGTGCTAACATGTTTTTGTTGTAACAGTTGAAACTTACCTTGAAATCCAATATGATATCTCTATCAAGAAATTTGCATTTTATCAAGACCGGGTTATTTAGGGTGATTTTCTTTCATATGAGTTGCAAGATTCATATTACAACTGTGACTCTATTCTATGTCACAGATGTTTGATGGGGATTGTATTGAATCTGTGGATTACTATAGTAGTGAGGACATTTAAAATTGCAAATTCTTTCCATTATGAATATTGGAGGTCTTTTCACCTTTAGTGAATGTTTTTATTTCTCTTTTTCTCCCCCCCTTTAGTAAATTCTGGAGTCTTTTTTTTTTTTTTTTTTTTTTGGTGGGACCAGGATTCAAACTCAAGACCTTGTATTTGCCAAGCAGGCACTTGTGCCTCGGAGCTGTCTCCCCAGCCTTGTGAATTCTTGAATTCCTTCAATGTTTTGCAATTTTTATTGAAGAAGTCTTTCTCATTCTTAGGTTAACTTTTAGCTATTTCCTTTTTTAGCTATTGTCAGTGGGATTATTTTATTGATTTCTTTCTAACTGAATTCACTGTTGGCTTACAGAAAACCTACTGATCTTTCTATGCTGATCTTGTATCCTGCTACTTAAATGAGTTCATTTATTAGTTCTAATAGTCTTTTGATGGAATGTTTTAGTTTTTGTACATATAGGGTCCCACCATACAAACAGGAATAATTTGATTGCTTTCTTTCCTGTTCACAAATAATTTCTTTTCCCCTTTTCTCCTGATTATTATGACTAATTTTTCTAGTCCTATCCTGAATAAGAATTTTATGTGTGTATCTACTTTTCTTTTTCAAGATCTAAAATATTTTAAATATTTTCTTTCAATATTATGTTGGCTACATGTTTTTCATATTTATCCTTTATCATATTTTACAGATTTCTCATAAACTTTATTATATTTTAGTGTGATCCATCTGTACTTAATTTGTTCAACGTTTTTGTCATGGATGCATGCTAAATTTTTATCAAATCTCTTTTCTGTATCTAGCAAGTTGGTCATGTTATTGCTATTCTTGCTTCTATTTCTCTGATTACTGCCATATATATTTCTGTCTTCTTTGGGGTATTTGCTCTTACTGTAGTCTCAGAATTAACACGTTTCCCATTACTTTTAATTTCTAAGGCTTTTGTTTATGCTTAGCCACTCTTCCAGGATTTGAATCTCAGTTTATTTTCACAGTTTAAATGAATCATATTTGTTTTCTATTTAATAATGCAAATGTCATGTTTTGACTGCATGTATGCCATAGGTCATATGATGAATAATGATAAACTTAATCCTCTACAAATCTACCGACATACATCCATGTTCAAACAATGTTAAATGCATCATTGATATAGTTTAACAGACTAGTAAACCATGATGAAATTTACTCGATATTTTGAAATAAGATTGCTTTCCATTCACATTACAATTAGATCATGTAATCCAAAGTGTCCTATCTTTTAATAGTACTGAAATTCCATTGCATCACGCGTGTTCTTTCTGGCCTATCTTTTCCTCTCCACACTACGCTGTGTGATTTAAATTTGAAAATTAAATTCTGCTCTATTTTACATTTGATATTAAGGTTGTTTGTTTGCTTTGGTAATTCCACAGCTATTTTAGTGGAACAACATACTTGCTTAAAGGGAGAGTACAACTTTAGTCACTAAGCTCTACGTGAGATCTTCAGGGTTTATTCATTTTACTCCTAAAGCTGCTACTCTGGCCAATGTATCCCCCTGCCAAAAACACCTTCTTTACCTCTTGCAAACCAGTATTGTGTTCTTTGCTTCTTTGATATTATACTTTATAAGTGAGAACATACACCTTTGTTGCTTCAAAGTCCACAATGGGGCAGTAAGGTTTCCTAATAGGAAATTTAGCAGATGGTGATTGCAGCAGGATCAAGATGTAAGGAGTCTATGTCTGATTTGACAGAGAACAGAGCTATTTTCAAATCTTTAGCCAGGATCATAGTAAACAGGCTGCCATCTGGGCTTGGCTATCTAATTGAAAACAGCCTTCCTTGGTCCCTGGTTATTCCATATTTTCACATCTTGCTCAGTTGCCCAGGCTTCCTAAAAGGACGCGCTTCATCCTATCATCCTAATAGCTGTCAAATTACTTCTGGGAAGGAAACAGAACTGGGCCTCTTGAGCTTCCATCCTGCTAACCTGATTATGTTTTGACAAGTGGAAATTACTGATCTTGGATAACTTGAGCAACATGTCGTGGAGGGAACTCACACAAACTTTACTGTTAAAAGTGACAGTTTAAAATAGGAGTTATGAGGGTCAGGGACATAGCTCTGTGACACAAGTGCCTGTTTGCCAAGTTCAAAGTCGTGATTTCAAACCCCAGTCATGCAAAATATAAATAAATTAAATAAATAAAATAAAAAATAGGAGTTCAATTGTAAAACAAACATATGTTAAAAGGGAGGGATTAATTCCAATAGAATTACTCTCATCACATCTCAAGTAGGTATGTAAGATCCTAATAGGAACCTGATATTTTTCCTATCAGTATGATTACTAGGTATAGAAAATAGCTGCAAAATTAGTTTTGAGCTTGCTTTTTTAGTAAACAAAAATTCTATAAATTATAAACCATGATGACAGGCTGTCGAGATAGCTCAGCATTCTAAAGCACCTGCTTAAGTAATCAAGCAGGGACCGGGGTTCAATCCCAGCAACATATGCTGTGACAGTCCTGCCCCCAAGGTAGGGTGAGCACCCCCCACAAACACAAAACATAATACCTTCCCTTTCAGTGTGTTTGTTATTGATTTTGCCATGTTTGAAGTTGTGCAGTCATACCATTCTCTAATCTCATAGGTTCATTGATACATCTACAGTTCGTGTCTGTCTTGTTGTCCCCCTAAAGCCTCATGCAGTCATGGGACAGACTTCTAGACTTGGTGATTAATTAATGATCAAGTGCTAGGATTATGGATGTGAGTGCTACACCCATCCTGGAGCAGGTAGCCTGAATGCAACTAAGGGAGACAGGCTTGCTCTCTGTAGCCATTGTCACTACTCCTCTGATTTACTCTTGCTGTTTTGATGTTTTCTGCCATGAACTGCTGCACCTCACCAAGTGCCACTGTCTTGGAGCCAGGTGAGTATGTACTGAAACCTCCACTAACTGTGGGCTAAATAAACCTTTTCTTCCTTAATTTTGGGTCTCGGGTATTTTGTCACAGCAATGAGTCAGAAGTAACTGGGACTACAGAAACTCCATATTCAACAACAATCACCAATTTCTCACCCTTCTGTAATCTTTGATGTACTTTCTGCTGGTATGAATTTATTTATTTTGGATATGCCATATAAATACCATTGTATAGCATGTGGCATTTTTTTAGAACTTCTCTCACTCATTCCACTGTAGTGGCTATTACAAACATTAATGTACCAGTATTTGTGTGAACATGATTTTAGCTCTACTTGTAGGTGCGAAGTATAGGAATTATTTGGTCCAGGGTAAATCAATGTTTAAGAGTTAAAGAAATTCTTATTTCTTTTTTAAAAAAGAAATGGCACCATTTTTATCTCTACCAGCAGGGTAGGTTCCAATGTTTTCACATCTTTGTAAGCATTCTAATGAGCTTGTTGGGTTGTTTCATATTGTGAGTTCCATTTCACTAATGATTAATGAGGTAGAGCCACAGCTTTTAATTTGTTGATTGACCAATTATGTATTTATTTGGAGAAATGTTCATTTAAATAATTGAGTTATTTTTCTTCTCATTGTTGAGTTAAAAAGTTCTTAATAGATTCTGGACACATGCCCATAATAGATGAGTAATTTGCAAATACTTGGTTCTGTCTTGAAAACTGTTCTGCTTTCATTATTTTTGTCTGATATAATTGTGGAACATAACAATTACATTTGTTTTGGGAAACTGATACATTTCCATATTATGACTTAATCATTTTAGATGTCTTTACTGCTTTCTTTTTTTTTTTTAAAGAGGAATATAATAAAAATATAATGAACAAAGACAATAATAAAGCAATATAAAACAGTAAAAATGGGACACAATTTCAAAACAATAATAGAATATTAACAATGGTTGTTATATATTGTTATCAACAGATTTGTTTCTCAGATTATCAGACATGAGCATGTAAGTCTGATCATACATTTAAACATTAACTGTTCACTTCAAAAAACCTTTAATCCATTTTGACTTCAGTTTAGTGCATGGTTATAGACCTGGATCTAGTTTTAGTTTTTGACGTGTATAAAGCCAGTTTTTCCAGCACCATGTGATAAAGAGACTGTCTTTCCTTCAGTGAACATATTTGGCCACTTTGTCAAAGATAAGGTGGCTGAGTGTATTCGTAGTTGCGTCTGCATCTTCTAATCTATTCCACTGATCATCAGATCTGTTTTTTCTTTTTTTTTTTTGCCAATATGGTACTAATTTTATCACAGTACCTTTGTGCTATAGTCTCAAGTCAGATATTGTAATGCCTACTGCCTTGCCCTTTTTTTTTTTTTGCCAAGATTCCCTTTGCTATTCTAAGTCTTTTCCCGTTCCAAATGAATTTTAGATATTTTTTTGTAGATCTGTGAGGTATGCTGAGGATATTTTGATAAGGATTGCATGAAATCTGCGTGACAGTGTTGTGAGTATAGGCTTTTTCACAATGTAGATTCTTCCTATCCAGGAACAGGTAATATCTTTCCATTTTCTGAAATCTTCTTCAGTGCCTTTACTTACAGTATTGTAATTTTCATTGTATAAATCATTAACTTCCTTTGTGACATTAATTCCTGAACATTTCATTTTTTATATCCTATTGTAGGAGAATTTTTCTATAATTTCCCTCTTGGTGAATTTATTGTCTGTGTAGAGGAACTCTACTGATTTTTTGGAAATTAACTTTGTACCCTACTATACTACTGAATTTGTAGTTACTAATTCTAAGGGTTTTTGGTGGAATTCTTTGGGTGTTCCATGTAGATCATCATATCATCTGCAAATATAAATGTTTTAACTGCTTTTCAATTCTTATTCCTTTTATTTCTCTCACTTGTCTATAGGCTCCTGCTACTGTTTCCAGAACTATATTGAGTGGGAGTTATGGCACTGGATATCCTGGTTTTGTGCCTGATTTGAGAGTAAAGATTTTTGATTTTCTTCATTTAGAATGATGTTGGCTATTGATTTGTCATAGATGGTTTTTATCAGGGGGTCTGGGAAGATAGCTCACTAGAATAAATGCTTGCCTGGCAAGTGGAAGGACCTGAGTTCAATACCTGGTCTGGAAAGAAAAGGATGGTTTTTTTTTTATCAGATTGAGGTGAACACCATCTGTTCAAATTTTGTTTGGCTTTGTTCATAAATGAGTGTTGGACTTTGTCAAAATAACCTTTTTCATCTAGATAGATTGTCATGTGTGTCTTTTTGTTTGTTTTTTGTTCTATTGATATACTGTACTTGTTACATTTATAGATTTGAGTATGTTGAAGCATCCTTGCATCCCTCGGGTGCATCCCACATGATTAAGGTGCATAATCTTCCTGATGACTTGCTGCATTCTATTTGATACAGTTTTCTTGGTGATTTTTTAGTCTATTTTAATGAGGAATATTGGCCTATTGTTTTCCTTTTTTAGGTGTGGTCTTCTTCCGATTTTTGTATCCATGTAATACCTGCGTCCAGGAAATAATTAGGAAATATTGCTTCCTTTTCAATTTTATTGAAGAGGTTGAGGAGAATTGGCATTAAATGTTCTCTAAATTTCTTATAGAATTCAGCTGTGAATACATCATGTAGCTTTTTCTTTTGTCCCCTCTTGCACATTTCAAAAAGTGTACCTCTCTGCTTCCTACAGTTCTTCCTTATTTTATTCTTTATATTTAGGGTTTTGAGTTGAAAATAGTATAATTATGATAATGTACAGTTTTATTTCTGCTTTGTCATTTCTACTTCCCGTTTCACAACTAACAAACCCCTACATGTTTTAGAGCCAGGAAGATTAATATTTAAAGTGTTCTATCATTTTAACAATTATATATAGCTTGAAGTAGGGTCGAGTTCATGCTAGTATCTTGTTAAGACAGTACCATTTTTTGAAAGACTTTTTACTTATTTGAATTTTATACTTCTGTCTTTAAATATTAACTTGCTTTTGAAATATGAATTGTTTTTTGTGTAAAATTATTTCCTAAGTTCAGTGTTTAATCCTATGTCAATAGCAGCACCATGGGTACTGTATCTCTTAGGGAATTTTGGATTCAGGAAATCTTTGAGTTTATCTTTCTTTTACAAATTCTTTAACTGCTTTCGTATCCTGTGCATTTCCACATGAATTTTTTCAGCAGCATTTTCACTTTAAACAAAAGGCTCTTGAAATTTTGATAAGGATTATCTTTAATTTGTAAATAAAATTATTGAATATTATATTAATATGATTAAGCCTTCTAATTCATGAAGGATTTTTCTTTATTTTTACTTTTAGAAGTTTAATTTCTTTCAATGATGTTTTGAAATTTCTAGAGTGTTATAACCACTTTGTTTTGTATGTACTTCTAGGTCTTTTATACTTCCATAGGATTGTGACTGAATTACTTTTTAAAATTCATTTTTTGATTATTCATTGAGACTCTATAAAATACAATTTTAGTTGTGTCCATCTTGTGCACAGTTAAGTTTGCTGAAATAATTTATGAAGTCTAATAAATTCTGTGGATTTGTTAGTTTTGTAGGCATTCACATTTGTGTCATCTATCAATAGAGTTCCATGCATCTCTTTTCAATAGGACTATTTGTAGATGTTACTGGGGAAAATTTCCTGAACGTGAGAAAAGAATCTAAGGAGTGAGGCATATAGAACTTCAAATATCCATAATCAAAATGACTGTACACTCAGGTGTATAATAATGAGCATCCCAGAGATTCAGCAAAATTAAAGAATACTAAAAGATGTTAAACAACTCACCTAAAATGGAAAGCTCATAAGAATCATAGTAGATTTCTCAACACATGCTATCAAATCAAGAAAACTTTGGAGTGAAATATTTCAGATCTTGAAATAAAATAATTTCCAAACCAGATTCTTGTACCCTTCCAAACTATCTAGCAAATTCAAAGTTGAGAAAGTTCCTACCATGACAAAGAACTGAAGAATGTCATCATCACCACGCCAACTCTAAAGCAGTACTGGCAAATATTCTAGGAAGAGACAGAAACAACCATAGCTTCAAGAACAACATAAATGAACCAGCAAACAGAGCAAGTTATGAGAAAGAAGGATGAATTATGACATCCATAGCAGAAGCAACATAAGAAAGATAAGCCAATACATATCAGTTATAATCATCAGTGTAAATGGCCTCAATTCACCAATCTACGAAACAGACTGGTAGAGTGGATAAACAAGCACAATTCAATAATATACAAGAAACACATTTAATTTACGAGGAAATTCACAGACTCAAAGTCAAAGGATGGAAAACATACTCCATGCAACAAAAACACAGGAAAAACAGGGGTAGATGTTCTGGTTGCTGAAATATCAACTTCAAACCAACAATGATTTAAAGAAATAAAAAAGTCAATCCATATTTGATAAGGCAAAACTATAAGATGAAGACATAACAAATGTAAATATATATGCACCCACCTACATAATATAAACTTTCTAAAATATTTATTTGTTTTTCAATTATTATTATTTTATAATAATTAATACATTGCATAAAGTTGTCTTCATTACAGTTGTTCAGAGTACGAGATGCAGACATGATTTCTTGTCTAAACATCATTGGTACAGGTCTTTCTTTCATAACAGTGGGTTGTTAGTTCATCTGGCATTATTAAAGGCTGTTGAGTTGAGCCTTTTACAACAGCATATTAATATGGATTTCCTTTTTATACCTTGTGGTTACACTTTTATACTGTATGGTTAAGACCAATATGAAGCAAGACATATCTCACAATAAATGTGTAACTTTTATGTCTGACAAAGTCAGTCAGGCAGCCTCAGGGTTTACCCTGAAATTATGTACTGCGATTTGCTGAACTTTTGTCAGTGCCAGCCATCTGGATGAATCACGGCCATTGCTTGACCATTTTGCTCTCTGTGGTCGCTGAGAGAGTGTTTTCTCTCTAAGTGACTCCCTTTAGGCACACTCTACATTATCAATTGCTTTCATTTGTGGCCTCATAATCTCCTTAAGAATTTGGTACTCCACTCAGTTGTATGCTGTTACAGTAAGGTTCTTTTATGTTCTATGTTTTCACTGACCTTAACAGGCTAGAGCCAAAATATTGGTTGTATTTGAATTCCATTTTTTGTCTAATTATTTGATGGAAATGATAAATCAGATGAGGTATAATACAGTTGTAATGCAGGAATTTAACACACTACAGTGACAAGAAGATAGATCCACTAGGCAAAAAATTAGAAAAAAAAAAAAAAAACAGAACTAAACCAAATTTGTGAAGAAATTGACTTAATAGACTTTTACAGAGTTTCACCCAGAAAAGACAGAATACACATGCTTCTCACTGGACACTAGATGTTATCCAAAATAGACTACATACTAGCACAGAGCATACTTAAGAAAAAGGGATTGAAATTATCTGATGCATGCTATCTGGTCAATGAAACTGTAAATTATAGACAAAAATAAGCAGAAAAACACCACAAGCAGATGTAAATTAAGTAACAGCCTCCTAAACAACAAGTGGGTCACACATAAAATTAAATGAAAAATTAAAACACACAATCAAACAGAAATGCAGATACAATTTACTGGAGCCTGTAGTATACACTGCATCCTAAGAGAAAAAATTTATAGCAGTGAATTTCCACATTAGGAAAATGCAGAGGCCTAAGGAGCTAGCTCCGTGGCACAAGTGCCTGCCTGGCAAGTGAAAGGTTGTGAGTTCAATCCCCAGTCCTCCCCCCCAAAAAAATTCTTCCCCTTGCTTAGGAAAACATAATAGTCAAAATACGTGTTCTCATGCTGCACCTCAATGTCCTAGAAAAAGACCATGTCAAGCACAAAGTCAAAAGAAGAGAGGAAATTGTAAAGATTATAGCAGAAACTGATGTCATGGAGAAGAAGAAAACAGTACAAACAATAAATCAAATAGGTGGTTCTTTGAAAGAATAAAGAAAATTGATAAACCCCTAACCAACCTTATCAAAGGAAAAAAAAGCAAAAACCCAAATCTATACAATAAGGAATGAAATGGGTTAAATCTCTAGAGACCATATAGAAATTCAGAGGATTATAAACACATGCTTCAGAAATAGCTATTTTTTACAAGATGGAAAATACAGAAAGTAGTTTCCTGGATACATACGAAATTCCAAAGCTAAGTCAAAAGTTACACAAACTCAGAATAACCCAGTAACAGGAAATGAAATTGAAAATATAATAAAAAATGTAACAAAGAAAAGTCCAGGTTCTGATGGATTCATATTTGAATTCAACAAGAAATGTAGAGACCATTTCATGGCAGTTTTTCTGAAGCTCTTCAGTGAAATTGAAAGGGAACCAATTTTCTCAAATTAATTTTTGGATGCAAGAATTATTCTGATACCAAAATCAGAGAAAGGTCCAACTAAAAGAGAGAACTGCAGGCAAATCTTCCTAAGGAACACACATATAAAAAAATTCTCAATAAAATATTAGCAAACAGAATGCAGCAACCATCAAGATGATTGTGAGTGGAAAACAAGGGTAATCCATCCCAGGAATGTGACTATGTTTTAACATAAACAAATCCATAACTGTAATACCCCACATCAATTGTACAAAGGCAAAAATCTCATGATCATCTCAATACATGAAAAAAAAAAGCTTTTGACAAAGTCCAATGTTTATTCCTGATAAAAGTCCCACAGAAAATTGGAATAGATGGTCTATATATTAAGCCAATAAAGCCCCATATGAGAAACCAACAAGCAATATTATACTAGATGGGCAAAAATGGAAAGCTTTCAACTTTGAATCAGGAAAAAAGACAAGAATGTCCACTTTCTCCACTCCAATCAATATAGTTCTGAGAACATTAGGCTGAATAATTACTGAGAAAAGAAAAGAATAACTATAGAAGGTATGAAATTATCATTATTTGCATATAATATTACACTGTACATAGAAGACTCCAAAAACTGCACCAGTAGACTCGTAGATTTAATAATTAAATTCACTAATGTACCAAGATACACAGTTGACACTCAACAAATACTAATACGTTTTTGTACACAGTGAATGCACAAGAAAAATTAGGGAAACCATGCCTTTCGCTATAATATCAAAACATTGAAATATTTGGGGATCTATCTCACAAAGGAAGTAAAAGACATAGAAAAAGAATGAGGATGATTTCACAATCTGGAAAGGTATTCCTTGGTTCTGGATAGGAAGAACCACAACTGAAAAAGGCCCTATTCCCAACGTTGTTATACAGATTCAATGCAATCTCTGTTAAAATACCATTAGTATACCTCACAGAGCTAGACAAAACATTCTCAAAATTTATTTGGAATCAGAAAGATCTAGAATAGCACTGGCCATCTTGGCCAATTAAGGTGAGGCAGGAGGCATTACAATCCCTGACTTGAATTTATACTACAAAGTTATTGTGAAAAAATTATCATGGCACTGGCAAAAAACAAAAGAAAACAAACAAACAAAAAAAAACAAGCAAGCAAATAAAAAACCTCCTGAGGATCCTTGGAATAAATTAGAAGATGTAGATACAAATACAAACACATGTAGCCCTCTTCTCTTTGACAAATGGGCCAAACATGTTCACTGAAAGTAAGATTGCCTCTTTAACTAATGGTGAAGCAGGACTGGCCAAATACCTCAGTGGAGTAAAGCTCTTGTTTAAGCAGAGCGCAATGACCAGGGTTTCATCCCCAGGGTGCTGCGCAAGTCCTGACTGTAGGTTTTGCTGTGATGGCTGTTGAGACTAGGCATAGTAGAATATAACTATAATCCCAGCACTTGGGAGGATGAAAACAGGAGAATCACTATGAGTTTGATCTACCTAGTGAGACCCTGTAGCCCTAAACCCCACAGACCCTGTAATATATATATACACACACACACACATATATATATATATATATATATATATATATATAATAACATATACATGACATACATCTATATATATCATAACATGTACATAACACACATACATATATATAATACATATATATATCATAACATATACATAACGCATACATATATATCATAACGTATACATAATGCATACATATATATCATAACATACATAATGCATACATATATATCATAACATACATAACGCATACATATATCATAACATATACATAATGCATACATATATCATAACATACATAACACATACATATATCATAACATACATAACACATACATATATCATAACATATACATAATGCATACATATATATCATAACATACATAATGCATATATATATATATCATAACATATACATAACACACACACGCATATATATATATAGTGCTGGAAGAACTCGCTATCCCCATGCCAAAAACAAAGTCTACACTTAGGTCTATCATCATGCATTAAATTAAAGTCAAGATGGGTTAAACGTTTAAATAATAAAATAGAAATACCAGATCTCCTGCAAGAGAAAGTAGGTGGAAATCTTGAAGACATAGGGGTAAGGAGGTAGTTCATGCACAAAAACCAAACTGCATAAGGAAAACATGCAAAGCATCAAAAACTGAGATCTCATCCTTTTCAAACTTTCTATTCCTCAAGACAAGTCTACAACAGAGTAAAAATACAGCCAACGAACTGGGAAGATAATTGTAACTCAGTCCCTCTGACAAAGGAATTCTGTCTAAAACATTTAAAGAGGGTGGGCCAAATAGCTCAGCATATTAAAGCTCCCGCAAGCAGGTGCAGTGACCGAGGTTTCGATCTCTGGGCCTGCAGTGCCAGCCCCACCCCCAGGGTGCACTGAGACTGTATTGAAACTGGGCATAGTGGTGCACAACTGTAATCTTCACATTGGGGAGGCTCAAAACAGGAGGATCACTATGTGTTTGATCTCTGTAGTGAGACCCTGTAGATGCTGTACTACATACATAAAGAAAAAAAAAAACTTATAAGGAATTGAAAAAAAAAAATCAAAGACCCAATCCAAAAATCGGCATCTGAGATGAATATACACTTCTCAGAGAAAGAAATACACATGGCAAGTAAATATATGAAAAAGTGTTAAACATCATTGATCATTCAAGAAATTCAGGGCTAGGGAGATAGCTCAGTGGAATAAACACTTGCCTGGCAAGTGCAAGGTCCTGCATTCAATCACTGTTATTGAAAACAAAACAAAACAAAATAAAACAAAACACAATTGCGTTCTTTGGGCAGGACAAATAGCTCAGCAGACTAAAGTGCCTGCAACCTGGGGGTTCGATCCCTGTGCCTACTGTGCTGGCCCCACTCCCAGCTTGTGCTGAGATGGCAATGGAGGCTAGGTGTGGTGGCACAAGCCTGTAAATCCCAGCTCTTGGGAGGCTGTAAACAGGCAATTTGCTGAGTCTGTTCTAGTATTGAGATGCTGAACACCTTGTAGACCCTTCCCTCAAATACAAAAAAAGAGAAAAGAAATGCAATTAAAATAATGAGATTCCATATCCCCTCCGAAAGAGTGGCTATCATTAAGAACTGAGCCAATAGTAAATGTTGGAGTGGCTGTGGAGAAAAAGGAAAATTTTTCCACTATTGGTGGGAGTGCATACTGGTAAATCCACTATGGAAATCAGTGTAGAGATTCTGTAAAAAGCTGCAATTAATTAAAGGTCCCATTCAACCCAGCTATTCCCCTCTTAGGTATTTTTCAAAAACAATTGAAGTCATCTGTTATGGTTTATGTCTCGTTGTCCCTTCAAAGCCTCATACAATCATAGATCAAGGACTTCTACGGGTTGAGACTTGACTCATGAGTCACTGGGATTACGTGATTTAGTACTGACATAGAGTTTGAGACTTGATCTATGATCCCTAGGATTGTGTGTTTTAAGTACTTCTGGAATTATGGGTATAGCCTAAGGCAGATAGCCTGATGTAATTTAAAAAGAGAGACAGACTCAAGCTGTTGCTCTCTGCTCCCCTGGTTGATCAGTTGGCTCTGTCGCGATTGTCACTGTTTCACTACCATGAACTGCTGTTCTCTGCCATGTACCTCTCTGCCTTGGACTCAGCCGAGTACGAACTGAAACCTCCAGCAACTGTGAGCTAAATAAACCTTTCCTTCCTTCATCTTGGGTGTTGGGTATTTCTCCCAGCAACAAGTGCAAAGTAACTAAGACATCATCATACTACAGTGATTATATATATATATATATATATATATATATATATATATATATATATATATATATATACCGATGTGTAGAGTAGTGAAATTTGTCATTGCTAAATCTTGAAAGCAACTCAAATTCCCATCAGTTGAGGAATGGATAATGAAATGTGGTACTTTTACACAATCAGTATTATTCAATTATAAAAGTGTATCAATTTGAGACTTTTATCAATAAATGTTTGAAATTAGAGACCATATTCTCAAGTGACATAAATCAAACCCACACATGCAAGCATCATATTATCTACTTATTGTGAGAACATACAACAGGAAATAAATTCTGAAGGGCACAGCAGATATTGGGAAAAGGTATTGAACTTGTTCAAAAGGAAGAAATTATTGAGTTGAGTGGAGGAGAGGGAGGGTAAGTGCTTACATATTTTGGTATGTAGCCAAGATGACTTGGACAACTGTACTGTGATTTTTTTTGAAGGACCAGGGATTGAACTCAGGCCCTTGCACTTGCCAGGCAAGCGTTTATTCTACCGAGCAGTTTCTAGAGCCCCTTGTGTTTAAATATTTAGATCTTTAATCCATTTCAACTTTAGTTTAGTGCATGGTGATAGACCTGGGTCAAGTTTTGGTTTTTGGCATGTAGAAAGCTAGTTTTTCCAGCACCATTTGTTAAAGAGGCTATCTTTCTTCCAGTAAACATGTTTGTCCACTCTGTCAAAGATAAGGTGGCTGTATATGTTTCTATTGGTTTCCGTATCTTCTATTCTATTCCATTTATCTTCAGGTCTACTTTTTCGCCAATACCATGTTTATTTTATCACTGTGGCTTTTTAGTATAATTTTAGGTAAGGCGTTGTAGGTCCTCCTGCCTTATCTTTGCTGCCCAGTATTGTCCTTGCTATTCTAGGTCTTTTCTGGTTCCAAATACATTTTGTGAATGATTTCTCCAGGATAGCAATGTGTAACAATAAAACAATGCTTAGAATGCCTGTAGTTCTGGTCTTTTAGGTGTTTGCTTCTTCTAATGTAATTTCACTTATTGTTATACTCTCAAATAAATGGGTGTTTTACAAGAAAACAAAAATGGCAGTATAAGAGAGTAAGAGACAAGGAAAACATGTCACAGGATTGATCTGCTACAATTTTGTATATACTTAGATTTTTAATTTCTGTGTAAAAATGTGTAACTGTTTTTATCACATTCTATAGGAATTTATTAGAATATCGATGGCAGATGGAAAATACTGATTCATAGATAAGCCTAAGACACTTGATATTCTAAAAGACAGCTCAAGTACATATTTTGTAGAGAAATAATATCACTAAGCTTCTCTCCTAGAGGGTTAAGGACCTATGTTTACAGACCAAAATTTAGAGAAAAAGAAGGGCTACAAGGATAGCCAATATTTTGGCCTTAGGCCTTCAAGGTCAGTGAGGACTGAGGACGTAAGAGGATGTGTGCTATAACAACCTATAATTCAGTAGTTTTCCAAGTTTTCTGTTCAAGGAGAATATAGGGCCATAGAAGAAAGTGCCTGATGCATAAGGAGAGTCATTTCGAGAGAAAACATTCTCTCAGGCTTTCACAGACAGCAGATTGGTCAAGCAATGGCCGAGACTCATCCAGATGGCTGACACCGAAATCAGTTCTACAAAGCACTGTACATGGTTTCAAAGTAAATCCTGAGATTTCACTGACCTTGGGAGATACAAAAGTTACATGTTCTGTTATACAGCTCTTGCTTTAAGTTGCCCTTAACCACGCAGCAGAAAATTTTAACAATGAGGCATTTAAGGTAAAGTTAAATTATTATACTCAGCCTTAAAATGCTTAAACCAATATCTTCTGACATTTCCAGGTGTGCCAATAACCCAGTATGATTATCGAATATTGTACTACTTTCTTTTAGTTCAATGAGAAGAAAATTTTCCACCAATAGCGACTGGAAAAACTAACATGTCTACATTCTGTGCTCTCATTATGTACTACGAGGACAACAATATGTATTGTATTAATTATTGGGGATGTACTACTAATGTGTTTTAAAACTGTCTCATTGTTATTATTTATTAAAAGTAACAAAAAGAAACCATTGGTGGTCAAAAAACTGGATATCCATAAGATAGACAATTGAAACTCGATTTCTCTGCTCATCCTGCATAAAATCAGCTCAAAATGAATCAATGACCCATATTTAAGAAGTAAAACACAGAAACTGATAGAGTAAAACATAAAAGAAACATTTCCATCCAAAATTTTGGGAGTAATACCAAGAAGTGACCATAAGAACTAAAAAATTCAAAATAACTAGAGCTGGCAAGAATATGGTTTTTTGGCCCAGCCTCTTGTTTTCAAGAACTATTCTTGAGAGAATGACAGTAACTGAGTTTACACCAGGAGCAGTACATATCAAAAAGACAAGAGTGACATGTATTCCAAACATAATTTTAGCATTACATTGTGCTATAATCAATATGCTGAACCTTTTGAAGGTTCTTGAGACCAATGTCTGATTCATCCTGTGTACA
>PVJA010028119.1:0-27911 GCA_004027025.1 Myocastor coypus
GAAGAAGAAGAAGAAGAAGAAGAAGAAGAAGAAGAAGAAGAAGAAGAAGAAGAAGAAGAAGAAGAAGAAGAAGAAAGCAGCCAAATCTAAGCCCGCACAGAAACTAGTGCCAGTGTACGAAGGACTGTTCTGGACTCTGGCTTTACCCTGGAGTCAGTAGGGAGTGGTCAACAATGTGCATAGCCCTAAAGTAAAATCACCTCAGATGCAGAGGTTGGAATAGAGGAGAGAGATCCTGGGAGAGACCTCAGGGAGTCGTCCCCCAACCCAGGCAATGTGGAGCTGCCAGCTTATTGTCCCTGTATCCCACTGCTATTGCCTTTGGTGCTCTTGTCTTCTGCCTGCAGCTTTCCTTAACTGTCACGTCTGCTTGCTCCTGTTTTGCACTTGGCTTACAGAGCAGTGTCCTGTCTCTCCGCATACCCTACAGAGTTGTCAGAGAGATGCGTCAGCATCGCGGCGCTCCTCGGCTGCGCTGACAGCCACTAGCATGGCCACAGATCAGATCTATGGTGGTGTGACTGCTTCCTCTCCGAAGTCTGGCCTTCCTTCCTTGGTAACACTTACACCCCTGCACAGCTCTCTTCATTGTCGCCTTCCTTTCCTCCACTGTTCCCGCCACCATCCAATGTCCCTCCCATGTCTCCACTCCTGTCCTCACACCCTTCTCCACAGCTCCGCGACCTCCTGGCCTCGCCCAAACTGCCCAAGAATGGATTTGCCAACTGTCCTGGTCCTTCCTTTGCACTAGCTAAAGCTCACGTGTATCAGCAGAGCGCATCACACAGGGAGACAAGGGCCTGGAGGGTTTCCTAGTGGCACAAAGCTTCCTTCCTTCCTTCAGGGATCCACAGGGCTCAGGGGATTAAAGGCCACCAGGAGCTATGAAGAGCTCATTGATAGCGCCTTCAAGTACAAAGCAGAGAGCGAGTGATGAGCTCTAACTTCTTTGCTAGATGGGGAATTCTACCAGAAAGCCATCCATCATAAAAGGTGCTTCTAACCATCTGGGCTTCTTCTGGGTTCCTATTCAGAGTATTTCAGGTATTGAAATCACGCACAAGTCCTAATGATAAAAATCAACTCACAGCAGTGTTTCAGCAACTACACCATTCTCAACCTGGGACTCGCTCTCTTCTTAACACGGCTGTACAAAAGAGGCCTTGGATGAGCATACCCTGAAGGCTCCCAGGGACTGAAGGGTATCAAGTACTTAGAGCTCCAGCCTTGCTGGGGTCTCCCAATGCAAGATCTGCTCCCCAGCCTTGTCCTGGGGAATGCACAGGGGAGACAGCTAGAAAGTCTTTTAACCTCTCAGAGAGTTGAGATCCAAACGTAGATGGCACCTGACTTACAGGTAGACGTCATTCCCAGCTCCCTTCCAGGCTAGGTGAAGTCCCCTTCTATGTGCTGCTTCTGCTTTCTCTCACAGAAGGGAAATCCCTCTCTGCATCCCAGGTCCTCCTTGCAGGTAGGACTCTTTCAAGGACGCTTGGAGGCCCAGAGCCTACAATGCCAACTCAGAACTGCTGTGTCACCATGTGTCCTTTTGCTGTGTGGACCGCCTGGGAGCAGAGATGACCTGCTTACCACCCCACCTGCAGGACTCACTGAAGTCACTGTGGGGAAATAGCATTGAGGGAGTGTCACTGGATGGATGGATGGATGGATGGATGGATGGACGGACAGATGGGTGGATGGAAGAAACTGTGCACCTCAGGAGTCTTAACATGGAATGCTCGGTACACACGGAAGGAGCAACAGTATACACGGTCTGTTATCACACCGTCGCCATCCCTCAGTCCCAGGCCCCGACCCTGTGCTCACCTCTAAGCCAGACGTGCACAGGAGCACTTGCACAGTTCCCTGTGCTCTGCTCTCAAAGTGGAATCAATGCCTCATGCAGAAGTCCTGATGATAAACGACAACGCACAGCAGGTGTCAGTGACTGTGCCGTCCTCAGCTCCGGACTCACTCTCTTCCGAACACAGCCGTACAAAGGAGGCCTGAGGTGAGCATACCCTGAAGGTTCCCAGGGACCGAAGGGTAGGAAGCACTTAACGCTCCAGCCTGGCTGGGGTCTCCCAGCGCAGGATCTGCTCCCCAACCCAGTCCTGAGGAATGCACAGATGAAGCATTCCGAGTCTGCCCACCTCATTTTAAGAGGACAGCCCATCAGATGTGATCACAGGTGTTCCAATGAGATCTGCGACCTGGGGCAGCTCAGCCTGCTGTTCACAGGGTTAGCAACACCAGGGAGAAACAATGCTCTAGAGGAGGCGGGGCCCCAGAGACCTGGCCAATGATCCTGGGGAAGCGAGACCTCAGAGTGAATAGCTCTTACCCAGTGAAACACATCTGGTCGTCATGACCTAAAGCGTGTGGCCGCCCCCACAGTTGTAGGGAATCACAGGTACCCTGGCTTAGCAGAAGAGGATCAAGTGGCTCCCACCAGGGGCAGCCTTGTCCCATAGATGCCACTTCTGAGGGATTTTCTGTTGTCCAGCCTGGCCTGGCAGGGAGGGTGTGATTAACGCTGAGGAGGTAGAGTATGGTGAGGCTGTTAGATATCCTACGAGAACCAGGAGAGGATAACGAAGCACAGAACTACCAAAGCAAGAATCCACGGAATCACCCTTGAGAAACCCTGCCTATAAATGGAAGCGTGTCTCCCCTAAAGTGCTACACACTGAAATGGATGCAGAGGCCAGCGTTCAATCCCTGGGCCTGCCGTGCCAGCCCCGCCCCCAGCACACGCTGAGATAGCAATTGAGACTGGGCCTGGTGGTGCCCACCTGTAATCCCAGCTCTTGGGGAGCTGTAAGCTGATGGACCGCTGCAAGTCCGGTCTAGTAGTGAGACCCTAAACGCCCTGTAGACCTTTCCCTAAAATACAAACTTGCACTGATCCTTCCTGCCTCAGCCTCCCAAGTGCTGGGATTACAGCTGTGCACCACCACACCTGGCCACACACGCCTTCTTATTTTTATTTATTTATTTTATTACTTTTTTTTTTGAGACAGGGTCTCACTATGCAGTTCAGGCTGGCCTTGAGCTCACCTTTGTAGCCCAGGCTGGTCTCAAACTCGCACCGATCCTCCTGCCTCAGCCTCCCAAGTGCTGGAATTACAGGCGTGAGCCACCACGCCCAGAAATTTTATTACTTTTAATAAGAAATTACAATGTGACAGTTTCAAAACCTGTTAGTAGTACATTCCCAATAGTTGATACAATACATATTGTTGTCCTCATAGTTATACAGAGCACAGGGTGTAGATCTGCTAAATTTTCTAATGGCTATTGGTGCAATAGATTTCTTCTCTTGATCTAAGAGAAGGTAGTGGTGTACATAGTCAAATGTTCCATAATTGCAGTAGGTTACTGGCAAAATCGGCCATGTTGGAAGCTGTTGATTTGAGCCTTCCACAGCTCAGCACACCACATACCTTCTTAAACAATGGGGAGATAATAAATGTTTCTTGTAGCCCTTATGCACAACAAAGACTAAATCGAGGAACGCAATACCCAACAAGGGAATTTTTTATTTTGGTATATTCATGCAGTGGCAAACTACTTGCTAAGTAGAAAAAAAAAAAAAAAAAAAAAAAAAAAAAAAAAAAAAAAAAAAAAAAAAAAAAGCAAACTAATACAACCCACACCGGAGATGCCTCTCAACTGTTATGCTGCGTGAGAGAGTGCAGAAGCAAGTGTGAGCACTTTGAGTTTTCACTGAAAGCAGTCAGGAAGAGGCTAAGCTGTTCTCAAGAACAGAAATCAGATTTATGGGTGCCAGTGGGGGCAGGAGCTGCCTGGAAAGAGTCATGAGGGGCTTGGGGATAACAGAGAGTTCACATCTTGGCGGGGATGGTGCCTACCCAGACCTGTACGATTGTCAGAAGTCATTAGACTTTAAGGTCTCTGCACTGCATTGGGTGGAAATCTTGCCTTGAATAACAAGTAAGACCTAGCAGAGACTGCGGGGACCACAGTGGAAGACAGCATCTATCCTAGATGCCAGAGTATCTGAATTTGTGTCAGGGTTTATGCCTAATTTGTCTTGGGACCAGTAGGTACTGTCCCCCAGTGCTTCTTTCCTTCATCTTTCTTCTGTCACATCAGAACCCTCAAATTTTTACCTGAGCAGATGTCCAACTAGAAAAAAACTTAGGCAAAACTTCAACTTCAAGATTGGAAATGTGACCTCATTTTGCCTTCCCACTTTTCCTGCTGACAGGAAAGCTTCCGTGTGAGAGGAGCACTGGCAGCCACTTGGGGCCATGAGGCAAATGTGGGAAGGACGGAGACATAGGACTGGCATCACCGCAATGCATACAGTTTGCTCATCTGGCAGCAACAGAGTATCTACCACCTGTCCCTTGTCATGCCAGCGCAAGGTATATATACGCAAAGGGCACAAAAACGAGGAGTAGTGATGAACCCAGGCGGACAGTTCAAGCTGATGTAGAAGTCCTTGGTTAGCCCATGGGAAAATGTGTTCTTAGAACTTGTGGCCCTTTCTCTGGAAAATAAATCCAAGAATCCATAGAAACAGAAAATATAAGGTGCATGTTCAAATCTTTGGAAAGCATTGCAACGGCAAGATGTGTCAACACTACGCCCTTTCAAAGCACTCCTCCCTCTTTGAACCCACTGGTCTCATTATTTGTGCCACTTTCTGGAGTAGTTCTGGGAGGCTTTTGTGCTTCGACTAAGTATGACTGTAAAACACTACAGCAATGCTGTTGTCAAGCGCCGTCCCACGGAAAGACACAGTCCTGAACACCACAGGTGTCCTCAGCGGACTAAGTCACCAGATCTGGCACTGCGATACCGCGGGCTCTTCCCCAGTGTCAAAATGACTATGAAAGGGAAATGTTTTGAATTGATTCAGGGTATTGGAGAAGCCAGGTCAGCGCAACCACACCCACGCCGAAGAGGACTTCCAGAACTGCATCAGAGGGACGGCCAGATAGTTCAAGGGATTAAAGTGCCTGCTTAGGCAGACGCAGAGACCGGGTTCCCAGCTTGCTGTGACGGCCGCACCCCAGGGGCGCACTGAGACAGCGAATGAGACTGGGCATGGTGGTGCGCACCTGTAATCCCAGCACTTGGGAGGCTGAAAACACAAGGATCACTACAAGTCCAATCTGTATAGTCAGACCCTGAAGACCCTGCACTTAATACATAAAAAATAAAAATTAAAACAAAAGAACTGCTTCCCAAAGTGGCAAGAACAATAGCTAGTCATCCAAGAGAAGGGGAGCCTTTTGAGTGGGATTAAAGTCATGTGCCTTTTACAGAAATAAAATTTTTAAAAATCTAAGCATTCGCTGTGTTTTTTGATCATTACTTCATTCGTGTTATAAAAGGTTGAGTCACATTCCAGATGAACCAAAAGCTAAATTATTTGTACAATAATTCACTTACATCAGCAAACTGAAAATTGGGCAGAGTTATTTGCAGTGACCTGACCCAGAACAAGGACGCACACGCACACAAGACCCACTCCCAGCCTTCAAGGACTCCAAGGGGAGTCTGGTTTCTTTCTCAGCTCCCAGGTGGCACGCTCTGGGCTCCCCCTTTATACCCTGTTCCCCGTGTCCACCAGAGGGCCCATTCCTAGGAAAACTGTGGCAACCCCGGTAGGTAAATGGCTCTTGTACTTGGCCTCAAATGGCCGTGGCGTGAACCATAGAGTACTCTGGCCACTCTGCAGGTGGCACAGTCATAGAGCGGTGGAGTCGGCTCACTCAGCCTGCAATCAGCATTAAATCCCTAACCACATCACATGCCAGCCTCACCTCCTACCCAGAAACCACCTCATGTGTGGTGCATGTGGCAGTGCAGGGAGGCTGCTCCCTCCTTCAGGACAGAGCCTGGAGCATCAAGTGGCAATGCCCCAGCCCAGGACAGATGTGGTGTACCATCCTGGTGTCCCTCTCTCATCTTCTGTAGCATCTGGACGTAGTCATATGGCTTAGGTCACACTAGTCAGTATAAAATCAAAAGAAACTATGCTAGAGTCCTCAGAAACGTTTCACAAAATAAAGTGGATCCCTCGTACTTGGAGCTGCTGCCCTACTGCAAGGGCAGATAAGCGTGGTAGTAGAGCCCAGGAGCCGAGGAGACGCCACAGCAGCATGCTGACAGCCTACCAGCAGGCACACATCTGGGAGCCCTGGCTCCCAAACCTCTCCTTAAGTAGCAATAAGTGATGTGATACCCTAAACCAAGGGCAAACTTGCTCCAGAAAAAGGTCAAATACTAATATTTTAGGCTTTGCAAACTTCAAGCTCAGCTCTGTGATCATGGCATACAGACAGGCAGAGATAGCATACAACATATAGGCGTGGAAGTCATCCAACGAAGCTTTACTCTGGACACCAAAATTTTAATTTCCTGTAGCTCTTGCACTCTGCAAAATAATGACTTCATTTCTTGCCACCGTTCAAAGGTAGAAAGCCATTCTTAGCTCTCAGGTCACCCAAGGACAGAGGAGAGGCAAGGCGTGGGATGCATTTGCTGGAGGACAAAGTTGAGCAGGTTGAACCTTGCTTGCTTGCGAGCACAGGGGTTCCTAACTGCACCGCCCAGTGATACACAGCACAGAGCACCACGGCCTAGAAATAAGAGTTGCATGAAACTGTGCTGATTAGGGTTCTTGTATTTTATCTCCCGAAGACATTTACATTCTAATGATGCCCATTAACTCATGAAGTAAACTTCCTTTCATAAATTTCAGGTTAATAAGAAGAGGTCACCAACGATATACAGAAGCCTTCCTGAGACTCCACCGAGACCTCACTGGTGGGGAGAACGAGGCAATGCATGAACTTTTGTTTCCCACAGATTTGATCATTCCATGTAATACAACACACAAACACAAGGGGTGACATGAAGAACGGCACATAGTCAAAAAGTAACCAGGAAAATTCCATTCCAGGTAACCCATCCAAAAATCCTACACAGCTTACACTACAGACTCTTAGAAAACAAACAGAAAAGATCTTAATTTTAACCTAATCCAAAATAGTGACATCAGTGGTAGGGCTTGTTATAATGTCATGGAATTAAAGTGACATTAATTAAAACACAACAAAAACAATCATAAGGAGGTTAAATTTTGTTCTACTCCTTCCCAGTTTGACTAGTCAGGTTGAGCTTTCAGTCATCCTACAACGCTGCCCAACATGTTTTCATTTCTACTTCGCCACGAAGTTCACAGACTTGGCCCACAACTTCCTCATGGCCATTTTCACCTCTGCATTTCTGAGCGTGTAGATGATGGGGTTCAGCATAGGGGTGATGACCGTGTAGAACACAGCCACCAGCTTGTCCTCAGTGTAAGTAGAGGCGGGACGCAAGTAGAGGAAGATGGCAGGTCCAAAAAACAAGAGGACCACGGTGATGTGAGAGGCACAGGTGGACAGGGCTTTGCGCCTGCCCTCGGCAGAGTGGTTCCTCAAGCTGACCAGGATGACAATGTAGGAGCACAGCAAGAAAAGAAAGGAGAATACAGAGAATAGCCCACTGTTGACAAACATAATATTTCCAACTACAAAAGTGTCAGTGCATGCGGTCTTAAATAAGGGGTGGAGGTCACAGAAGTAGTGGTCGATCACATTGGGACCACAGAAGGGCAAAGGGATCGTGATGAGAATCTGAATCATGGAATGAAGAAAGCCCCCCAGCCAGGAGCCAGCCACCAGTCGGTAACATACAGGTCGGTTCATAATAACCGTGTAGTAAAGGGGTTTGCAGATGGCCACGTAGCGGTCATAGGCCATGACCGTGAGCAAGAGGATCTCAGCAACCCCAAAGAAGTGGAAGAAGAAGATCTGAGCCAGGCAGCCCTCGAAGGAGATGGTTTTCATCTTGATGAGTAGATCCGTGATGAATTTGGGGACCACCGTGGAGGAGTAGCAGATCTCCACCAGGGACAGGTAGCCCAGGAAGAAGTACATGGGGGAGCGCAGGCTGTCGCTGACACCCACCGTCAGGACGATGAGGCCGTTGCCCGCCAGCGTGGCCAGGTACACGGGAAGGAAGAGCGCGAAGCACGCTCTCTGCACCTCTGCACCCTGGAAGAGCCCGGTGATGATGAACTCGGTCACGTTAGTTGTGCTGGCCATGGCTTCAGTTCACAGGTGCTGCTAGCCAGGAGGTGAGAATCTATAAAACAGCAGAGTGCAACAGCAGTTCACTATGCAGCGTGTAAACCGATGAGCTACGGGCTTGTTACTCAGCCCTCACCTAGCCAGCATGTACTCACTCACCGTCAAATATGAGCAACCTAACACTTCATATTATTTTAATTGGTGGGAATTCTAATTGTACTTGAAGAAGATGCTTTGGAGACATTATTATTTCAAGAGAAATATGATGAAATTTGGGACCTAGGACCAGTGTGTCCTTCCGCTCAGGCTTCCAATTCACAAGCTGTGCAGAATTGCATTAGTCATTCTAGCAAATGACTTCCGTGTGTATTATCTGCATCGGACTGTGATCGTGCGCTCCTTCTGGGAAAGCTCCTGCTCATCCCGCCCTCGGGGACTCCTCTCCTCTCCACACCCATAATTCTCCTTCCCTACGTGCTGTCTTCCCACGCTTGCACCCGTCCTCTGGTTTCTCACACCACTTCCACGTGTCAGGAAGCTCAGTGAGTTACGTTTCTACGATGAAGGCTCCCCCTGGGGTGGGGGTGGTGTGGTTGGCGGGCTTTTCTCCATTGCCCCCTTCCAGTGTTAGAAGGACTGAGAGACCCCGAAGTCCTGGAGCTGGCCAGAGCCCACTGTCATGGCGAGCCAGCTGCCTGCTGTGGCACCAGGTCAAACTGTGAGATGCTTGTAGAGACAAAACCTTAGAACTCCATTCAGGAGCATAAAACATGCATTATGCTTCTTTTTTTTTTTTTTTCCTTCTTACTTTTTTATAATTTTTTCACCAGTCTTACAGGTTTATACCCAGTAATCTGAACAACTAATTTGAAGACAACAATATGCAATATAACCATTGTTGAATTCCTAACATTTTAATTAGTAGAATTCTGTATCTTTTCCATTTTTTTTCCTATTTTTTGTATTCTCTTTAAAAATGAAAAAAATTGAAAAATATACAAACGTATTAATGAAAAAATACCCATAATACTACAAAACATCTCAAAATCATAACTTTTTAATAGTAAAATTCAACATAAAGATTTGTTTCTGCATACATTTCAGCTCTCCCTAATCTATGAAAAATTCATCTTCAATTGAAATCTACTGGAATTTTCATCTATAATTTCACAAAATTATGCTGAAGTTCACCTATAAAAAAAAATCTGAGTTATTAACATACTAATAGAGAATCTTAATGGAATTAGTTTTTCTTTAGCTATTGGTTTTTTTTCAGCTACATAAATATATTTTTATTCAGGTTAATAAATACTTTGTAAAAAAAATGTAAGAAGACAGTTGGCAATCTTTGATTGTATTTAGATATTTAGTGATATTAAGAAATGACTAAACTTTTACTTGATGTTTTAGATGATTTTTCTTAAAGCAGTTTGATATTAGATACAGGATAATTATATAAATTTCAAAAATATCAGTATAATTATAAATGAGATTTTATTATAAAAAGTGGAAGTAAGGCATACTGTGCAAAAGATGATAAGACAACCGGTACAACCTTTGGGAAAGAAACTAAATTTGATGCCCTATCTTTCATTTCCATTACAACAAATTCAAATTCAAGAATTACAAATGAAAATTCAAATCGCTGAAGCACACGGAGTACAATTAGTGATCAAAACATGGAGGTGGTTGTGAGGTGTCTGGCATAAATAATAGAATTTAACTACACAATAATTTAAAAATGCACAAAACCATAACCCCAAAGATAGAATGCAAAAATACACAAAATAGGTACATGAAAAGGCTTAATAACTCAACATTTGACCAATCTTTTAAGTCTCTAAGAAACATTCAACTTACAAGAAAACAGCAAGGCTTTTAAATAGGCAAGTCACAAGAGAGTAAGTAAAATTGTCAACATATGTTTTGTTAAGCTTTGAATAATCAGACACTGCTGTACCCTCTAAACACAGAGAACAACCACTCTTAACTATAAATTAAAATGTAGTCTTTGGAGATTAAGTGAGGGTAAGAGAAAACAACTAGGAATTCCAGTATAGGTTTGCATCATTGTGTTAGGAAATAAAGGTCACAACAACATTCTGGCTGCAAACTGATGGAAACTGCGTCCGTGCCTTGCCACCAATACACATTGCGACCCCATGCTGGGCACACACACCCACACCACAGTCGCCCATGTTTTGACGACAGCCAGCACACACCAGCTTTGGGTACACCTTTTCCCAAGTTCAGTGAGGTCGTGTTGGTAGCTAGGAATCAGCCTAGATGGGAGGATTTTCATACCCAAAATCAGGAAACACTACAAATCAGAGCTCTATATGAGAAAGAATAACTTGTTCTACTTTGATCAGTGCGCCCAGAGCTGGAGGCTGAGGGACACAGCACTTCCCCCCCAATTCCCATGTCTCCTTCCCTGCCGAGGGAGCAACAGAAACAGAAAGCTGAAGGCCACCCCACAGTGCAGAAAGACCCCGAAGGACAGACCAGGCGTACACAGAGGGCCCTCCACTTGCCTCCTGCTCTTACCTGAAAGACTGTCCGAAGCAAGATTTCTCCTCTGCCCCGGGGCTGCCTCTGTCTTAGTGGGGTAGAAATGAAGTATGATGTGAGGGGGATCCAGTTGTTTCACTCTGGGTTTTAGAAAGATCAGTGACCAAGACAAATCGTCCCCTCTATCAGTAATGGTGGCAATGACATCCCACAGTCAAGTCCCTTTCTTCCAAATTAGCCCGGCTTTCGTACTGGAAAGAGATACATTAAACTTCTCAAGCATGTCAACATGATGTCTCTGGCCACTAGGTCAAAACACAGAAAAAGGTAAACAACTTAAATACCCCTCAAAGCTGGGGTGGAATTTTCTGTCTACCCACACCCTAGTCACAACCACTTCACGTTTTGAAGGAAAACTCTGCTATGGAACAAAGAGGAATGGCCCCAGGACAGGAAAAGAAAGTCATTCATGGAAGCAGAAAGAAACCGTCTCACCGCAAGACTCAAAAGTGACCAATGCATGAAGGATCACACTGAAGCCCAGGGCCAGGACAACAGCACCGCTAGGCTCAGCACCAAGTGGCCTTCGTCCTAAGAGAAGCAGCGGCTAATCCGAAGCCAGCAAGAGCAGCTCAAAAACGGGGCAATGAAGAGGCTGAAAGGGGAAGGACACAACTGTGCCAACCCCTCAGTGCCAACACATCCGGGCATCCAAGCCCAGGATCAGGGCTTGGAGCAGAGCTCAGGGATGCAGTTTCTGGAGCTGAGTGATGAAGACTGGGTGAACAACATCGTCTTGTCCGGTGGGACCAAAACAACGGCTCAGGCAGGCTGCGGGCTGCGGGACCTTGGAGCGCCAGCTCAGCCGTAACCCATGCCTCCCTTCACTTCCCTCTGCCTATCTGCGCATCCCCGCACCTGCGCATCCCCGTGACCCTTGGCTCTCCCATTCACTGAAGCTGAAGGTTGTGCACAGCATCACCAGCCTCCTGGTCTCCAATACCCCCATCTGTCCCTGCACACTGTGCACAGAGCAGCTGCCCCTGTCCCTTGCCCCCTCAGAGCATGCCGCTGCTTCGAATAACCAGGGCAGCCCCAAATTCATTCAACTCACTGCTCGTATTTCCCCTGTCTGAGCCATCTCAACAGTTCATCAACTAATTTCCAACTCACTTCTGCTCAAGTCAAAGCGCTCCCCTCCGTGAGCCCCCCAGCTGAGCTCCTCACAGAGAGGCCCTCTCTCCTCCCTCCAGCCCTACCTGTCCTCCAAGCCCAGCTCAAGTCTTGTGTATCCGTGAAGGCAGCCTCAGCTACCCACCCCTCAAAGGATCGTCTCTAGTCTACGGAAAAGCACTGTATCACAGTGCAGTGCAGCTCTACCTAAATCCTACCAAGAGTTTACTCACGGCTCATAGATGCTCTTGTGCTAAAGACAGAGTTCTCAGGGCTCCAGATAGAGCTCAGTGGTCTGAGCACTTGCGTAGGCAAGCACAAAGACCAGTGTTCAATCCCTAGCACCACATGCCGTACCAGCCCCACCCCAGTGCACAGGCCACCAAGACTCAACATGGCGGCATGATGGCACATGCCTGTAATCCCAGGACTCGGGAGGCTGAAACAGGAGGATCATTGTGAGTCTGAAATGCATAGTGAGACCCTTTACCAAAACCATAAAAATTTTTTAAGAAAGATGGAGTTCTCACTCATCCTTGCACTGACTGTGGCCTATCTTTGTGTCTTATTGTCATGCCCATAGACCTGTCCCTAATTTGTCCCTTCAAGGTAGTAGCATTCCTTCTTCCTAGATTGCATGCAGATCCTCACTACTACAGGGATAAAGCCCTCCCACACTCTGGGCTCCTGCGCCGGTATCGCATCTTTTTTTCGTAGTAACTAACTGTTTGCTTTATGATTGCAGCTTCTCTGCCTATGGCTTCTGGGTCCTGGATGTAGCTCAGGAATACAGTGTTTGCCTGGAGTGCGCAAGGCCCTGGGATTCATCCTCAGCACCACAAGAGAAAAAGAAAAAAAAAAAATTATGTTTCTCTTGTACTGAAAAATATATTACACAGTATTCAGATTATGTTAATAAATCTTTTTACATCTTTAGCATGTTAAATTTCTGGATGAAAGTAATAGGATTTCCAAAGTAGTTATGCCACATATTTATAGGTGATTTGTATACTTTAATACATTCAGTTTCCACAGTATACCCATGAAAAGGATAAAAATAATATTCACTCATTTAACCTATGAGAAAAAAAAAAAAAACACAAAGAAGTGAATTAGGGCTGGAAGGACAGCTCAGCAGTCTAAAGCGTCTGCTTAGGAAAGCTTAGGCAGCCACAGGGACTGAAGTTCGATTCCCAGCACCACATGCTGCACCAGCTCTGCCCACAAGGCAGGCTGAGCCAGCCTTAAAAAATAAATAAATAAAAATTAAATTTAATTTAAAAAGAAGTGCATTAAGTTGCCTAAGCTTACACAGCAACACAGTTACGATTTTGCAAGGGCCAGCTAACTCAACCCTCATGCATTGTCCAACACCTATAGCTTTCCTAGGTCCAAGGGACACACATAGAACATCAGTGCAGAGGAAGTAAGTGATATTTTGCTAAAATTAAGAGGCATATCTACTGGACTACCCAAACACAGCCCACATGTCTGACCTTGATCTCAACCTACTTGCCATCCATCAAAGAGGTAACAGCGAACAGCTGGAAGCAGCCTGAGACAGTCGGGGGAGAGGAGACTCAGGCACAGGGCTGTTCTATGCTGAGCCCCTGGCTGCCTTCCTCTTCCACAACTACCCTGCCCTCTCCTGACAGCGCTGTCTCCTTTGTGCCTGCTCCTGTCTCTGCTGCCCCCACTCGTTCTCACGCTGCTAAGAAATAACTCCAGCAGAGGCACGTGGACTCACACACACACACATATGCATGCACACACACACACACACACACACACACACACACACACGCACACAGTGCTCCTCACCTATATCCATGGAAACTCAGGGGAGCAGTGCAGAAAAGCACAGGCAGCCTACAGTCATCTGGCATCGACAGCACATAAGCTGTGGGGATTCCCATGAGAGCATGATGGGGCAACCCAGGCAGTGGCTGGAAGAAAACCCAGAAGACAGCTCCTCTGCCAATCCTGACTTCAGACACAAGTAACAGAAGCTCTGTTCCAGCAACAGCTCCAAATTCGTGATTCCCACATTGTGCCTTGCAGAATCTCAAAAGTCTAAAGGGGTTTAAATCTTTATGCTATGTATATTTTGCCAGAACAAAACTTAGTTCCTTAAATCCTAGGCTCTTCAAAAAATTAACAAAAGCAGCCACCTTTCTTAGATATGAACTCTCTGACTACAAGAAAGACTTGCGCGGCATCCTGTGGCCACCTAGCCCTCGTGGTCTCACCTCTGGCCACACTACCCACCTCGGGTCAGAAGAGCTACGTGAGCTCGCTGCAGCTCGCTTCAGACACACTGGAAGGGTTGCCAGTTCACCCCGAGATTAGCACTCCTCAGAAATCGACCACTGCACACACACAGAGATGTTCTCGTTTGTCCAGAGTGGAAAGAGGGGTAAAGGTGACACTAGATTCCTGCCTGCAGACCGGTGTCTCTCAGTGAGAAAGGGCCTTCACTAATGTCACCAGCCAGCGGGCCTCCCACACAGCCCCCCAGTGAAGGACGTGGAGGTGAGCCACTGCTGAGCCACTCTGGTGGGCAAGCTGAAGAGAAGGAAGATGTTAGCTAACTCCTGCTTCAGCCAGATGAGCTGGCCGAGATGGAAAGAAGTTAATGGGCTTCCTGAAGCCACACACTAATTACGTCTCAGGCTCATTAGCAGCTCAGAAGTCAGTGCTCAGACTATTATAGAATACTGGAGTATGCATACAACTATTTTCTTTTAGTTCAATGAGAAAAATAGTTGTACCACTAGCATTTAGGAAAGTTATTGTGTGTGCATCTGGTACTCGAAACAACTACTATGAAGACAGCAATATGCACTGTATTAATTATTCTGGCTGTCCTACTGATGTGTTTCAAAACTGTCTCATTGTTATTTCCTATTAAAAGTAATTTTAAAAGAAGTCAGTGCTCTTCCACCATTAGTCCATCATCTCCTGAGGTGATTGATGGTTGTGGATGGATTCCAATCCTGACCTTTCCTCAAGCCCGAGCCACCACTGATCGTGTGAGCAGAGAGAAAACAGAATGGGCAACTTCTACAATAACAAGAAAAGGAAAATTTCAGTGAATCTATCTTAGTGTTAAATCATGGATTTGTAACACGTACAAATTATGAGCCATTAAACAGCAACTAAATCGAAAAAGCCTAAGGTCACGTTTCTATGTGGAAAGCCTGCCCACCGACCAGTCTGAGAATTATGGTGAAGCGCTGCAATGCTCAAACTTGTTGTATGTTGGGAGCTGGCAGGAAGCCAGGAAATTGATCAAGTGTGTGTAGGTGGGACTGGGCTTCCCTTCCTGGGGCAAAAAGCTACCCCAGTGCTGAAGAAAACATCCTGCCTGGTTCAATATAGAGATAAGGACAAAGCATCTTTAGTAGACAGCAATAAAGCCCAAGAGAGCAATAAAGCTAATGAGCCTGAGACGTAATTAGTGTGTGGCTTCAGGAAGCCCATTAACTTCTTTCCATCTCGGCCAGCTCATCTGGCTGAAGCAGGAGTTAGCTAACATCTTCCTTCTCTTCAGCTTGCCCACCAGAGTTCTGGTTGTCTCCTCCCCTGCTTGGAATGTTTTCAAGTTCCCCAAAGCAGTTATGCAATTTCCTTATCCTGTCCTTGAATACTGAATAAAAGGAATATCCTTCTGAAGATCCAGGCTCACTTCGAAAGAGACAAGTCTCGGTGAGTCCTCTGAACTACCTTCATCAGGTCTTCTCGTCGTTTCTTTTGGCACCACACCAGAACACAACACAAGCTCTTTAACACAAATTGAGCCATACACCACAACCAAGGGACCGCGCTCCCCAGTGAATTTCTTTCCTCTACTGTGAACCTGATCAAAGAAGTGTGACTCAAGAAAAGGCTCGGATTGTTTCAGCTAATTTAGTGAAATAGCTCTAAGGCTTTGGAACCTGGGAATGAGGTATTAAAAGGAGAAAGTTCAACATAGAACATAGATGAGGTTTCTTCCTACATTTGGCAACAGAATAAATGCAAAAGAAAAACAGAGCAGGACAGGGGTTTGGGACACCTGTCACTAGTTCTGCGTCAGCAGTTAATTGTCCCAACAAGTCCCATCTCACAATGCCTGCTCACCACTTTCCACTTTCACATAAAATGACGATCTGGGTGTGATCTTCATGTGCCTTCCAATTTGCACACTCGTGTAAAATTCACGGAGAAAATCACCTACTCTCCCTGTGCCTCTGTCTCTCTTTCAGCAGTTGAAATCTCATGCTCACTGAATATGTTGAAAATGTCCTCAGAAGACACACTGTTCCAAAGATGTGCGCTCCTTCCACTAATAGTACTGAGTGCCCTGCAAGGTGGAGCACAGTTTTAGGTGCTAGAAAGTTTTCAATGAAGAGATAAAGCAGCTGTAGACTCAGGGAGGCGACAACTTTCATATTCTCTCCAGGGCATAATGAGGGTAGGAAACGACATAAATAAAATTTAACGTGAACCTCAGAGAGTAATAGATTCAGTGAAGACTAATAAACAGATTAGTAATGACAGAAAATACCAGCTGTGTTTTATATAAAGTGGAAAGGAAAGCCCAGTGAATGCCAGAGCCTCCATTTGCTCTAATGGGAAGAAGGGAGGCAGAGAGGTGCACAGGACCCCAGAAAAGCCTCCAGACCAGAGATGATCAGGCCTGGCGAGGAGAAACGTAATGAAGGTGCTAGGAAATGATCAGGTCCTACAGAGCCTGACAGCGCAGCTACTGGGACAGGCTGGCATTTTGGTGGAGAAAGAGGGAAATGCAGGACCCTTCCAAAGCACTACATGGAGCAGCGAGACCAGAGTGGCTATTGCTGAGATGGGTGACGAGGCGGCAGAGGTAGAGAACACGAAACAGGAAGAGTTCAGTTGGGATGTGCTCAGTGAAGCTGCATGACGAACATCCTAGTGGGAACCTTGACTAGGAGCTACATACAGGGATTGAATGTTCAAAGAAAAGGCCCAGGCTGGAGCCCAACTCTGAGGGCAACCCTCCGGGGATGTTATGTAAATCCTGGAGTCCCAGGATGTCCTCAGACACCTGAGAGACGGAGGCCTGACTGAGAACCCAGCCCAGCGCAGCTGGAATCCGGCAGAGCAGCACTGAGAAGGAGCAGGCAAAGGACTCCAAAAAGGAGGACGTGGTGGTTGGGGCAGGAAGCAGGGGAGGGCACGAGTGAGGGGAAGGAGCGCAGGTCCTGGCGGGATGTGGGCCAACCAAGCCACCCCGGAAGCCAGGAGCCACCATGGGGAGCTTCCGGCTTTACTTGGCTGCTGTTGCAAGAGCTGAAGAGGGAGGGCAAGCGTGGGATGCATTGGCCCAGGGCTGTTGTGAGACCATCGCTTAGGCCACCAGCGCCTCTGATCAGACTTTGGGGTACTGAGTGTGTGTCCATGGGAGCGAGAATTAGAAAAGCTGGCCGAGGACAGCCTGACCTGGAGGTCTCAGCCACGGAGCCCTGGTGGCCCTGGAACAGAGGGGTCTTTTTCCTGACCTTGAGTGACAGTTTCAAAGTCAAAGAAGCAAACCCTGCAAGCGCTGTAGAGTCTGGCTGTCCAGCTTGGCACTAAGTAGGAATAAGTGGTTAAATTCAGTGTAAGTTAATTAAACTTCAGCAAAGTAATAACTTTTCTTCAATGACACTAGACGTATTTCGAATGCTAAGAGATCACGTGGCTGTGGCCACCATGTATTAGTGCAGACTGAGGAACAATCCCATCGTCAGAAGAGCCTAGGCTAGCGACACTGACCTGACTACAGTAATCTCAGAACACTAAATTTTTGCCCAGCGTATAAATTGCATTAAATCATCTTTTTCTTGTGTGCCACTGTGACCCAGCCCTGGGAACACAGTCAGGCTCATAGCATATGTCCGACAAGTTAGGAAATGAACTTGAAAGTACTGAAATGAGTAACTAAGGAAGTTTTGCTACAATTGCAATTCTGATGGTACCAAGAAATAGTAAATCATGTTGATGAAAAAGTTCTCATTGGATGAGAAATTATGCAGTAAACCTGATAATGCTACTTGGTAATCCTTCTCCGTTCTCCCAGCAAACTGGAGAAACAGCAAAAGCCTGGTTTGTTTCATTAACTTTATTGAAAAATCAATAATTATATGGCATATTAAGAACTGCATACAAATAATGAAATGTGAAAGATACAATACAAAGTGAATTTTAGAGAAGTATTTCTGGAATAAACATATAGCATGAGATTAATAATAGACTGCACATTGTAGATAAATTATATACAAACTTAAATGAATATAACAATAAAAAATGTCTAAGCCGGGCATGGTGGCACACACCTGTAATCCCAGCGCTTAGGAGGCTGAGGCAGGAGGATCGGTGCAAGTTTGAGACTAGCCTGGGCTACAAAAGTGAGCTCAAGGCCAGCCAGAATTGCATAGCGAGACCCTGACTCAAAAAGACAAAAACAAAACAAAACAAAAATTGTCTAAAATAAAAATGAATTTACGGAGCCAGGCGTGGTGGCACACACCTGTAATCTCAGCACTTGGGAGGCTGAGGCAGGAGGATCAGTGCGAGTTCAAGACCAGCCTGGGCTACAAAAGTGAGTTTAGGACCAGCTGAACTGCATAGTAAGACCCTGTCTCAAAAAGACAAAAAAAAAAAAAAAAAAAAAAAATTTAAAAAAAAAAAAAAAAAAAAAAAAAAAAAAAAAACAATTTACAGAACAGTCATATAATAGTTCACTCTGTGCCAAAATCAAGAAACTTATACTCGTATAATTAGAGTTCTCAAAGTAGAAATAAATCTTTAAAGATTTAAAATTTCTAAAGTTAGTTGAAATTATAGCATATTTCCAAAAAAAATGAACTTTTTTCACAAAAAATATGAATCAAGTCATACCAAGATACACAAAACTGAAATTGTCCAAACCTAATTGTGAAGAAAAAAATCATTAAAGCATATACATAAAAAATATTAGCTATGGAGGAGCAAAATTAAATAGCATCTTTTTCACATTAGGAAAAAAAAGAGCAAGTGGGTAAGAAACTAGACTAATTAATTCAAAGGACTGAAAAATAATCTGTCCTCGTTGAATTTTATAGTTTTTTGAAAACTAAAAGTAAAAAATTTTACTTGAAATATTCTAATAACTCCAGACATAGCATATAGACAATAACGAAGACCATAATCCAGAAGACAAGAGAAGTTGCACAAAGATCTGCTATGGCATGGACATGGACAGTGTCCGTGACACTCCCTGGTGACCAGGTATCACTTGTGGGACTGAGCTAATGCTATTTCCTTGATATCTACCCCGTAGATCCAGCCACAATCATGACTCACAGGGTGCGGGAGAAGTCCATTTGTAGAGTACGCTGATGGAAATATTTCGCTGCTGTATGCAAAAGAATAACTGAAAGAGTGCTGTTGTCTACCTCTTTTTCTCCTGTGTTTACTTGTTTTCCCTAGTTGGTGGGTTCTTTCTATTCTCCTTTGTGGAGTTGTGGTCATTTTGGTACCTCTCTAGAATACCTTTTGGTAAAAAGCCTGATTTTTAACTAACTACAGCACCACATGGATTTAAAGAGTAGGACTGGCGCTTCCTTTCCCAGAAGGGTGCCTAGGTGACTAATTCTTTTTCAAATAAGATGAAAGCAGTAGCGTGGTGTGGCACATCGAGAAAACACCCTGAAAGCCCAAGTGGCCTTTGCCCTTGCCTTCTTCCTTTCCTTGCCCTGAGCAATAGAAAGAAACCCAGAGCCTGCAAGAGCCCAGAGGCCTCTCCTCACCACAGACTGTTATTTAAATGTCAACTGAATTAAATGCAATGCAATGACTTGTTGGGCTCCCTAGATTACACAGCAGGTGCTTGGTGTTCCTCTGACCCTGAACCAAGGGTATGTGGGGTGTGTGTGTGTGTGTGTGTGTGTGTGTGTGTGTGTGTGTGTGTCCCCATCCCTGTTTCCTCTCTGCCTCTCCACCCTGTGAGTCCATCTCATTCCAATGCTCAGTTCTCAGTCCATTACCTAACAGGCACAAATAATTACTGGGGAAGAATACAAAATTGTACGGACAGAGTGATTGGCTGTGTTCTAGCAATTTTTATTTAAAATGTTTTAAATGCCATTTATTTAAAATGTGACAGGGCCCGGCGGGATGGCTCAGTGGCCTAAAGTGCTTGCTTGGGAAAGCTTGGGCGGCTTCAGGGACCGCGGTTCGATCCCCTGGCACCACATGCTGCGCCAGCCCTGCCCTCGGAGCGGGCTGAGCCGGCCATAAAAAAAAAAAGAGTGAATAAACAATAAAGGTTCTTTAAAAAAAATAAATAAATAAATAAAAATAATCAAAACCTGAGTGACAAGTACACACTTCCCTATGCTGGAGACATAACTGAATCAAAATATAAAGTTTGAAATGAGAATGCTATTTTAAATTTTCCTAGTCTGTGCCTTGAAACAATGATGGAGAAGGGCTTCCCTTACATTTCTACGGTTTTGGGTACATAGAGAAGAAAAAGAGTACTTAGGTGACCACAGGCCATCATGACTCCTCGCTCAGCAGCTGAGGGAGGCCTGAGAACTCGGACCACACAGGTGGAGCAGGCCAGCTCAGGCCAGCTCAGCCTCACCACTCCCAGCTACACAAACTTCCCTGACAATGTTCTGTCCCTGGCTCTCAGGCTCTCAGGCTGCAAACCAAACTTGCCCAGGAGCCAGGAACCCCATCACACCCTGAGTGCTCCAGCCTGTTAAGGTCT
Organism: Myocastor coypus; assembly: GCA_004027025.1. Lineage (NCBI taxonomy): Eukaryota > Metazoa > Chordata > Mammalia > Rodentia > Myocastoridae > Myocastor > Myocastor coypus. Next base: position 20,563 of record PVJA010028119.1, read on the forward strand.
GCAAAGTACCCAGGGATGGAAGAATGCTACCACAGTGCTGAATTTCACAGCAAATGTTTAAAAATGTAAATTAATAGAACATAAAATACGAAGGAGGAGGCTGTGTCATCAACAACACCCATTTTAAAGATATGAACTGAATACCCATTGATGTGCTAGGTGCCATTTTATTTCAAAGCAACAGGGAGGTCAAGACTCCAAGGAAGCCCCCAGGGAACTGCACTGTGTTCACATGTCCGAAAGCTCATGGGTGGGGGCAGGCCTATTCTCAGCAGCCCTGTGAAAAGGAAGACCACTGCGTGATTGTAGTCACTGCATAAATAAAATTCATGACCAGCAACATGGTGAAGATAGCAGTGACCAGCGTTCACTGGGGACCATGTTCTCAGCACTGTGTTCTTTTCAAAGATTCCGCAACATTTTACACTATTTATCTGATTTGATATTCAGCATAATGTTGTGATGGTGTTCCTGCTGGTGGCAGTCTTGGTCACTGTAGGCAAAGACTACGGGATGGATTAGGTAACTTGGATCTTGCGCTGTGGCTCAGAAGCATTGGGAAAAAGCTCAAGGAGTCTCAAATCCTGATCTGTTTAAGTTCCTTAACAGAGATGCTCAGAGAACCTGACGGAGTTGGCACAGCCAGGACTGTGCATGGAGCTTAAGGGTGGCTTCCCGAACAAGTTGGGAATGTCAGCCGTGTGCATGACACGTAGAGCTGCAAAGCAGGGATGATCGGCTGTCCTGCCTCAGAGAACAGGGTGTCTCTGGAGAAGAAAACATGTGAGATGGGAAGAAAGAAAAGAATAGGCTAAGGATACCATGTAAATGCAACATTGCCAAGGACAGGACATGCAATTCTACCTAAGCAGGGGGGAGGTGACAGAAATCTTGCTAAGACTTGAATCTGGGTCTTAAAGACACACGGGATTTAGCCGCATGGGAAAAGGCAGTATTGACCCAATAGGAAAAGCAGCCTTTCTCAGGGGCTAAGGGTGGCCAGGCCTGCATGCAGCTAGGAAGAACATGAAAGGAGATACAGGTTTCCTGCTCACCCTACAGCCGTGGTGCACCCACAGGGTCACAGAGGACAGGGGACATCCCTAAGCTTTCTGCCCTACTCAGGTGCTCCAGTTCTCTGCTAGCGAAGCTGGAGGTATGGCTTCATTTGATCTCCAGGAAAGAGCAGACAGATGGAGTGCAAGCTTACTGACCCTTCGGGTCATTCCAGAGGTGACAGGAAACAATGTTGTCATGATCTCTACACTGTCCAGAGGGAGGCGAGAAAGTGGAGTGACCTGCAGAGACTACGAGTCTGAAACGGTAGACAACAACAGCCTCATTTCACCGTGCCAAGAAATACAGACGTGAAAAGGAATGAGCAGGGTGTGAGCACCGGGAGATGAGGGACAAAGGCAGGGCATACAGACGAGTGGACCACAGCTACGCTCGTCATCCTCCACGTTATGTCAAGAAGCACTTGCATTCTGTAATATTTTAGGTCTCGGTCAACATGAAAAATAACTGCTTTTTTCTCAAAAATTGTGGAACTTCATCATTCACTCCTGAGAGACTCTATCTCACCGTGATAGTCTCGGTGAGTGCTGAGCACTGTGAGAGGACCCAAACACTCGTGCAGCAAACTGCCACAGAGGAATGGCTCTGGAGACTCGGTGAGCATGGGCAGGTCGCCAGCGTGCATGATGTCAAGGGGCATGAACAGAACTGAAAACTCCCCAGGGCTGATTTTGATGACATATGCTGCACGCTGGAAGAAAAAGCCACCCACGGGATTCTTTGTGGTTTTGGTGCAGTAGCAATTGTTGTTATGAAAGAGGGTCAACAAAGAAGGGTAGAAGGATAGAAGAATGGGAGGAGACAAGGAAAGAGGAAGAAATATAGCAGGAAGGAAGGAATTTTATTTCTTTTTTTAAGTTTTTAGGTCCTCTTGAGGTTTTTTTAAATTAATTTTAATGAGAAAGAAATAACTGTGACAGGGCCCGGCGGGATGGCTCAGTGGTCTAAAGCACCTGCTTGGGAAAGCTTGGGCGGCTTCAGGGACCGCAGTTCGATCCCTGGCACCACATACTGCGCCAGCCCTGCCCTCGGGGTGGGCTGAGCTGGCCATAAAAATGAGTGAATAAACAAATAAAGGTGCTGAAACAAGAAAAAAAAAAAAAATGAGCTCAAGGCCAGCCTGAACTGCATAGTGAGACCCTGTCTCAAAAAAAAAAAAGTGAGAAATAACTGTGAGACAGTTCCAAAACAGGTTGGTAGAAGAGTTACAATAATTAATACATTGCATATTGTTGTTTTCATAGTAGTTGTTCAGAGTACAAGACGCAGACTTGATATCTTGTATAAACACTGTTAGTACAAAACTTTCTTCTTATTGAGCTAAGAGAAAGGAACTGCATATATAGTCCAACAGTCCACAACTGTATTGGGTTATCAGCACAACTGGTGTTAGGGTTGGGACGCCCGCCACGCAAGGAAGACACCAACAGACGCCTTCTCATGCAATCGGCAAGGGGTTTATTTGTCCATGCATGGGGCTCGATGTACACGCAGGAACAAAGAGCCCCGAGTTGAGCAGCGTTGCGGTTCATAAGTACATAGAACAAAGGGAGGGAGGGTCCACGTGGGCACAGGTACAGAAACAGATAGCATTGGTTAGTTCAAATGGCTCGTTACAGTTATTGGGGAGAATAATCAAGCGGAAGCCAAAGGCCAGGTGATGAGAGGAACTCCCTAATATGGTGAGGGAAGGCATATTTCATAGATCTCTTCATCAAAGAAATTCCTGAGCAAAGGGGAGGCAGGCCTCGCCTTGACTCCTAACTAACTTGGGCTATCTACAACTGTATTACCTCATCTCCCAGCACACTGGGAGTCAAGGGACAAATGGCTCTGCCCCTGGAAAGGAACAAAGAGAGCATTCGTCCCTTACATTTTCAAAGAGAGCATTTGCCCCTTACATTTTCAAAGGGAGCCTTCGTCCCTTACATTTTCAAAGAGAGCATTTGCCCCTTACATTTTCAAAGGGAGCATTGGTCCCTTACATTGGCAACTCATAAAGCATTTCTTGAAATCTCTACCATGCCGGCCCCAGCCCGAGAGGGCGGTGCTGCCGAGACAGCAATCAAGGCTGGGTGCGGGAGCACGCACCCGTGACCCCAGCTCTTTGGAGCCTGTAAACAGGTGCACTGCTATGACCCAGTAGGGAGACTCTGAACACACCACAGACTGATCGATAAAAAAAAATACAAAAAATAAAATATTCTCTACACAGTGGAGCGGGAAAAGAAGGAATATTCTAAGGGGTGGCAGGGTAACTATGAAAGACAAGAATCAATGAATATTGTGTAATGGCTCAAAACATTGCAAATATTCCATGCCAAAACAAATGATAACTGTGTGAGCTGACAGAATGCCAGTTACAATTGTGGAATCATCGCACAACACACGTCACTCCGCCCTGTGAATGTGTAATCTACTACACAAGAAGAAGGGAATGAACAAAGCAAAAAAATGATGGTGACCTTTGCCAAAGAAAAAAAAAGGAAGCCGGGCGTGGTGGCGCACGCCTGTAATCCCAGCACTCGGGAGGCTGAGGCAGGAGGATCGGTGCGAGTTCGAGACCAGCCTGGGCTACAAAAGTGAGCTCAGGACCAGCCTCAACTGCATAGCCAGACCCTGTCTCAAAAAGACAAAAAAAAAAAAAAGAAAAGAAAAGAAAAGGAGTCAAACTGTTGCTTGAATTTAACACAATGTGTGCTTCACACACACACACACACACACACACGCCCATGAAACAACTGGCTTAAGCGCTATAAGACTCAGTGAAAACATCTAACTTCTGCATTAAGCACAGTGCACCAGGACACAAGGAGATCTTAGGGACTCAGTAGAATCACAGCAACAGCGCATACAGCACTGAAACCGTTTCTAACATTGTTCACCCTCCCCACAAAACCAAATCTATTTTCAAATCAGATCATAAACCAACACCCATTGCTCCTCACTTCTCGATCTCTGAGTTCCCCTTTCTGCCCAACAGTCTCCTCAGGGCGATTTTCACCTCTCTGTTTCTGAGTGTGTAGATGATGGGGTTCAACATGGGGGTAAAGACTGTGAAAAACACAGCCACCAGCTTGTCCTCAGTGTAGGTGGAGGAGGGACGCATGTACATGAAGGTGGCAGGTCCAAAAAACAAGAGGACCACGGCGATGTGAGAGGCACAGGTGGAGAGGGCCTTGCGCCTGCCCTCTGCAGAGTGGTTCCTCAGGCTGACCAGGATGACGGCATAGGAGCACAGCAAGACGGTGAAGGAGAAGACGGAGAGTAATCCACTGTTGACCAGCACAACAAGCCCCTCCACATCGGTGTCCGTGCAGGCCAGCTTGAACAAGGGGTGGAGGTCACAGAAGTAGTGGTCGATCACATTGGGTCCACAGAAGGGCAACGGGACGGTGATGAGAATCTGAATTACGGAATGAAAAAAGCCCCCCAGCCAGGAGCCAGTCACTAGGCCATGACACAGTTGCCGTCTCATAATGGTCATATAGTGAAGTGGCCTGCAGATGGCCACATAGCGGTCATAAGCCATCACCACTAGCAAAAGGATCTCAACAACTGCAAAGAAGTGGGATAAAAAGATCTGAGCCAGGCAGCCCTCCAGGGAGATGGTTTTAACCTTTTCAAGAAGATCAGTGAGAAGTTTAGGGACCACCGTGGAGGAGTAGCAGATCTCCACCAGGGACAGGTAGCCCAGGAAGAAGTACATGGGGGAGCGCAGGCTGTCGCTGACACCCACCGTCAGGACGATGAGGCCGTTGCCCACCAGCGTGGCCAGGTACACGGGAAGGAAGAGCGCGAAGCACACTCTCTGCACCTCTGCACCCTGGAAGAGCCCGGTGAAAATGAACTCGGTCACGTTATGTGCACTGGCCATGGATTCAGCTGGGTATTAGGCGGTAAGAGGCCTGCAAGAAACAACCATGATTATACCACTAACTTACCTCATTTTTAGCATTTCAGAGGGCACCAACTGGCACTCAACCATTCAGCCAGTGTGGACACATTCAGCACTGAATATTAGCTATCTAGTACTTTGCATTATCTAAATATTTTCGAGTTCATTATTAGTCAGTGGAGGCTGATAAAAAGTGCTTATTTAACTAAAACAATGCTTGAAATACATATCATTTTGGTCTTCTAAAAGCGCACAGCTGGGCCTGGCAGAATGGCTCAGTGGTCTAAGGCAGCTGCTTAGAAAAGCTTGGGCAGCTGCAGGGACCACAGTTCGATCCCCGGCACCACATGCTGCGCCAGCCCTGCCCTCAGGGCAGGCTAAGCCAGCCATTAAAAAAATAAATAAAAATAAATAAACAAAACCCACTGCTTCTAATGCCCTATTACTGCTATACTCTCTTTAAAGTAATTGTAAACAAAAAAGGTAATAAAAAAAAAAAGAGACAAGAAAAAAATGTCATAGGATTGTCCTGCTACAATGTTGTGCAAGGTTTGATGTCTAAATTTCTGTGCAAAATATGTAGTTGTTTTTTTCCACATTCTATAAGGATTTCAAGTTTAGAATATTCATGGTTGTTGGAAAAATAGCAGTTCCATGTGATATCTAAGGCATTTGATATTCACACAGTTAATGCTGTTAAGTGCAACTGCCTCAGTAACATAATAATAATATCATTAAGCTTTTCTTCTGGATGTTTAACAACTAAAGTTTGCAGACTAAAAATTAGAGAAAAAGAGGGGCTACAAGGATAGCCAATAGTTTGGCCCAAGTCCTTCCAGGTCAGGGAGGACTCAGGACATAAGAAACCTGTGCTGTAACATCTTGTACCTCCATGGTGTCCCAAATTTTGTGATCACGGACATTATGGGGCAACAGAGGAAAATGATCAATAATGTATAGTGTACCATAGAGACATACTCATAGACGTGAAAATAGTAAGCAAGAAAAGGATTCGGTGGCAGCAATGGGAATTGTCTCCAACTCACTTCCCTGGAACAAACATGCTCTGAACCTCTTGTGCATCTTCACATCTGTGGTAGGTGATACACTGTGTCAACTTGAGGAAGCCTGGCTGGATGGGTTCTGTTGGTTCCGGGCTATGGGGGCCCCATCCTGCAGGATGGGGAGGGCCTGCCCTGGGATGTAACTGGTTCCACTCTAGGGCTGGATCAGCGCAGCCCAGCCCTACCCTGCCCTGGCTGCTTCCTGCCTGCCCAGCCCTGCCCCGCTTCCTTGGAGAAGACCTAGTCTTTGGCGGAGCTTGATCTTCGCAGCCGCGCCACTTTGGAGGAGCTCTGCGCTGGCACAGAATTTGAATATGAACGGAAATCTCCACAAACTGTGAGCTCAATAAACCTTTCTTTCCATCATTTTGAGTGCCGGGTATTTGTCCCAGCAACGAGTAAAAAGGAACTAAGACAACATCCATCAGGTCACACAGCAGAGGTACAGCTCGAGTTCCCTTCTGTGACAAGCAGTGCCATGGAACTGAAATTCATTTCCTGTAGATGAAGGGGCCCCAGATCAAGTTTACGCCACTAGATTCATCAGAGAAAGGGAAGAAAAAATATAAAACTTTGATCGCTGCTATAAAGCCTAAACCTATTGATTTCTACTGACTTTCCAACTTCAAAATGACATTTTTCATTATTATGCTTTGGAAGGCATAAACATTAACCCAAAACAAGAAGCAACGCCAATTGAAAAACAAAAGTTGGTGATATGCACCAATGCAAACACAGTTTCAGAACTCCTAGGTAAGAGTACAGGATGAAGTTTCAAGCTGAAAACTAAGTGAGAAATCAGTATTCTAGAGAGGAAGCCTCTGTCACAGGAGAGACACAGAGCACCAGTCAGCTCACCCACCCTGGGAACCAGACACCCCACACTCACAGCGTGACACGGGGGAGAGGCTTGCTTGTCTCCAGGCTTCAGAGGTTTCAGAGGCTCCATGGCTGATGGCTCCAGGGCAGCAGCCTCCTGGCAGGGCACCTGGGGCAGGAGAGCTGCTCTTTTCTTGGCCACAGGACACATGGACCAGGGGAGGAGCTTCAGGGAGACAAAGGCACAGACCTCCCACTGTGGGCCCTCCTGGAAGCCAGTTCAGCCATGGATACCATGGGTAGGTCCACCGATTGGTACAGTTCCCCATAATCTTCCGCCTCTCTGGGCTTCCCCTAGTCCATTCTCACTGGTGATCAAGATGATCTGGCACAACAAGTCTTGATCTTTAGAGTTTTAATTTCATCTTCAAATAGTTGCATTTCAGGGGGTCAAGAAAGGCCCCTGACTCTTCCACTAAATTATTTTTTTT
>PVJA010028120.1:0-27882 GCA_004027025.1 Myocastor coypus
ACTTTCTCTTCCAGGAGATTTAATGTTTCACTTTTAATATTTAGATCTTTAATCCATTTCGACTTTATTTTCGTGCATGGTGATAGATATGGGAAGCTCAGAGAGGGAGGATGAATGCTCTTGCTCTGGCCCACTGGGTCTCCCACATGTGCATTTGCCCACAAGGGAACTGCTCCCTTGCTCTCCCTGCCCAGGGCCTCAGGTGCAAAAGTGTCCATTGCCCCACTCAGAGTCTGGACCTCAGCAGCCTGCAGGGGTCCGGGCACCCTGGAAGCAGAAGGCTTTCACACCTGTAAGCTCCCAGGGAGGAGAGCACTCACTTTCTTCCTGTGCAGAAAAAGCAGGGGGACAGGAAGGCTTCTACTTTACAAAGGTTTTCCTTACAGCTTTTCTCTTCATCCCAGGTCTTGTCCTACATTTTGAAAGCCAAAGAACCAACAAATCAAAACAAACAAACAAACAAAAGTATCTGTGTCAGATCTCTCTCTTTCTGTTGCTCTCTCCAGCTCTCACACATCCTTGGCTGTGTTGAGCCAGTTTTTTTATTTTTTATTTTTTTTTGCCTTGATTTTACTGTCTACCATCCCCTCCTCTCCGACTCCTCCATCCCTGCCTGGGTTCATGCTCTTAACATCTCCCAGGAGTACCATAAGCCTCTACTGCATTTCCATATCTATGGTTTTATTCGTGCATATTTTTAATTTCCCCTCATCACCGCCTTAGCCCACTATTGTATTGGTCAGCGGTTCCTTGTATCTGCACTAAGGGGACCCAGCTTGCTAACATGACCTGAATAATATTATTCAGATTAGTGTTGTTACACAACAGCTTGTCCTCAAATTTTCTTCTGCTTCCTACACATCCCTTTCTGGTTGCTAGTATTGAAAGATATTAAGCTGCTGAGCTGCAGACTCGTGGCTGCGTGTGCCCTGCCCTTTGCTGTCCTTCCCTGGTGAGCTCCTGCTCAACCTGCAAGGGCCAGATGAGAATCGCCGGAGCTCTGAGAAAGCTGTTGTGCTCTTGAGCATGGGTTGGCTATAGCCATGGCACACTGCTTATGCTTTTTGGCACAGTGAGTTCCCTAAAACTTTCGTGGCTTCAAGCAGCAAGCTCATTCATCTTGCACAGCCCTCCACACCCTCACCTGGTCCTCTCCAGGAGTGCAGATGCGCTCACACTGTCCCAGGTAGGCCCTCAGCCACGTCCTGTCTGAGCTTATCTCATAGCGCAGCTCTCCCCAGCTGCCAACTCCTGGCACCGGCGCCACATCTGCCTGCATCGAAGTCAGTGCTGGCCTCCCTACGAAGAGGGATCGTGCCTTCTGTACCCCATAGACACAGGAATCTCCTGATTACAGAGCTCTCTAGGTCTGGAAGCTTGCTCAAAAATAAGATGCTCACTTAAAGGACTTTTAACGCCATTCCTAAAGTGTGGTCAGTTTCCCGCAGAGTGCCAGGGTGACAGCTGCCGTGGCCACAGCAGAGGTGTGTCGAGGGCCAGCAGAGCCCAAGAGGACTTGGTTTCTGTAGCAAGCATTCAGCCTTCCGTCCACCTCTGGCCCCAGCAATCCTCCATGGAAGGAAACAAGCAGATGAGCGGGGATCCTGAACCCTTCAGCGTTCTACCGCAGCCTTCAAGCTTGCAAGGACGTTCTTCCAGATTCTCCTGCCTACATTATTCCTTCTGTGCTGGTCCCTGCTCCAGACCCAGGTCCACCACTTGTCTTTCTTTGTCTTCTCTGAGCCTTGGGTATCTGACCCTGACCTCTTTCAAAAGCATCACCTTTGCTCCGCCTCCCCGCAGAGCAGGATGGGGGATGGGAGGTGAGCAGTGGGAGAGGGACCAGCTGGAGGCTGAAGCGTAGCAGCTGGAGGAGACCGGATGCTACTCTTCGCTGATTCCTCTCTGCTCTGTCTGCGTCTCTGGGAATATCTTGGTCCTGCTGCACTCTTGGCTCCTGCTACGGGGTGTGGTCCAAAGGCCCTGGTCCTGTAAGGCCTCTGGGCGCTACTTCCTTCCAGCCAATGCAAATCATGTCTAATACTGGGCTTAGTCTCAACTCCGTTATATATGCAAGATACCCTGTTGAGTGGTCATTGTTTTCTCAGCGTTAATTCTGGTCAAGGAATGCAGTTCATAGCAAGAGAAGCCAGACAGTGAGCTTCACCCATGCCCAGGGACTCTAATTTTTAGGGTGGTGATGGTGCACCTGCTGCTGTGATCTTATAGGAAGAAACACATGAGACAGGGGGCCCGGCAGGATGGCTCAGTGGTCTAAAGCGCCTGCTTAGGAAAGCTGAGGTGGTGGCAGGGAGTTCGATCCCCGGTACCACATGCTGAGCCAGCCCTGAGCTGGCCATAAAAATAAATAAACAAACAAAAGGTTTTTTTTTGTCTTTTTGAGTCAGGGTCTCAGTATGCAGTTCAGGCTGGCCTTGAGCTCACTTTTGTAGCCCAGGCTGGTCTCGAACTCTCACCGATCCTCCTGCCTCAGCCTCCCAAGTGCTGGGATTACAGGCGTGCGCCACCACGCCCAGCCCAAACAAAAGTTTTGAAACAAGAAAATAAATAAATAAAATTCCTAAAAAATAAAAAAAAGAAAGAAACACATGAGACAGATGGTGGGGCGGAACAACGTTTGAAGACCTGTTCATGGCAGCAACTGGGAGACAATACAATAAAGATTTAGGATTCTCGGGTTGGGAAGATAGCTTGGCAGTCTAAGCACCTGCCTAGCAAGTACAAAGACCCAGGTTTGATCCTGGGCACCACGTGTCATGCTAGCCCTACATAGAGCTGACCACCGAAACCAGGCATGGTGGCACACCCCTATAATCCCAGCATGGGGGAGGCTGAGACAGGAGGATCACTATGAGTCTGAGCTTCGTAGTAAGACCCTGGAGTAAATAAGCAAAAGATTAAAAAAAAAAGAATAAAAATCAATATTAAAAAGAAAGATTTAGGATTCTCTAGGATGCAGTACATACTTTGAAACAGCAATCAAACATGTTACAGTTTTACCTACAGGGAAAACAATGCACAAGTGCACGTACAGAGGGGAGGGAGCCGGAGCATCCCCCACTTAGTAACTCACCCATGGAATTCTGTTCTCAGGTCTTGGGGTCTGCGGACCCAGTGGAGTGATGCTCCTACTACAGACACAACAGTTTCCATGATACTGAATCCACGGGAGCTCCTCAGGCCACTCAAACGGAAGGCCAAGAAGGAAGGCATGCTGCCCACAGGGGTGGTCAGATTTGCTGATGGGTGACTGGATATTGGCTGCCACAGAGCCAGGGAATAGGAGCCTTCTCGGGTGCCTGGACGGTGGGCATCATGGGCCACATTGCGGGCTACACATTGAGTTTTACCAATGAAAACAATGGGCACCAGTGAAGACTTAGATGCTTTAGAAATGAGAGCTGAGCCCATGCTACCCAGTTAAAGAACCCACTTCAGGGTGGTGCCATACCAGTTGAACATCAATGCAGGAGACGAGATGAACAGCAGAGAAAGTGACACGCACTCACTCCGCCTGGTCACCAGAGACAGAGGCAAGGACATGTTTTGTTTTGTACATGCTACATACGCATGTATAATTACACAAATACTCGTTACTTCTATGTCTTCCCTCCCTTCCGATTTACCATTTATGTATGGTGGAGGTCAGCTTCGAAATTTAGTCTTTAATACAGTGAGACCTTAAAAGCCAAATGAAGAGAGTTTTTAGGAAGATGGGGATACTGACTTGTGTTAAAAGTTCTTTCTTCATTTTCAAACCTTTATCCTTCTATCCTACAATAAGCCTCAAGAATATTTTATCTTGGAAGTCCCTTTAATATCCCATTTCTTTTGGGATTTTTAAAAAAATATTTATTTATTTATTTATTGTTTCAGAACCTTTATTTGTTTATTCACTCATTTTTATGGCCGGCTCAGCCCGCCCCAAGGGCAGGGCTGGCACAGCATGTGGTGCCGGGGATCGAACCGTGGTCCCTGAAGCCGGCCAAGCTTCCCCAAGCAGGCGCTTTAGACCACTGAGCCATCCCGCCGGGCCCTCTTTTGGGATTTTGTGTTCTCTCTCTGGGAGAGGGAAGGCATCTTCATTTATAGAAAAGACTTATTTTTATTTTTTATTTTTTATTTATTTATTTATTTATTTTTTTGTGGGACCAGGATTCAAACTCATGACCTTGCACTTGCCAAAAAAGACTTATTTTTAAATCTTCAATTATATCAAAGATTTTGTTGGAAGCCAACAACTGTACTGTGTGGAAATTCAAGTGTATGTAGCAAAAGGACCAAGCTGTCCGGACACCTCTGATTGGCAGGGGCTTTTTGTGAATGACAGTGGACTTGGAGAGTCGCAGAAATGCAAGATGAACTTTATAACTGAAGCTGATATGTGGCCCCGTTCAGAGCAGAGTAGAGGGGGGACTTGCCCAAGCTTGGGGTGTCGTAATTATTTCCCAAGTTTCTGGGACAAAACTCATGATACTCACAACATATGGAAGGAGAAGTTTGCGTAGGCTCACATTTTAGCCCTCTGTCTGCTGGCTCCAGTATGGCATGGGAGGAGGGGAGCACGGTGGACAGGAGGCAGAGAGCAAGGGGATGGGGATAGACTTGCTCTTCGACCACACCCACCTCTCAACAGCAAGTGAGTTACAGGATCTCCACGCAGTCACCTTACTTAGGAGCATCTGAAGTTTTTTTTTATTTTATCTGGTCTTCTTCTTCCTCTTCTTCTTCTTCTTCTTCTTCTTCTTCTTCTTCTTCTTCTTCTTCTTCTTCTTCTTCTTCTTCTTCTTCTTCTTCTTCTTCCCCTCCTCCTCCTCCTCCTCCTTCTCCTTCTTCCTTCTTCCTTCTTCATTCTTCCTCCTCTTCCTTCTCTTCTTCCTCCTCCTCCTCTTCTTCCTGCTCCTCTTCCTCCTCCTCCTTCTTCTCCTCATCTATCTATTATCTATCTATCTATCTATCTATCTATCTATCTACCTATATCATCTATCTATCGGGGATTAAACACAGGACTTTGCACTTGCCGGGCAGGTTCCTATGCTGCTGAGCTATCTCCCTTACCCATAAGGCAGAGTATGGAAGTGCAGGGTCATGGGCAGACCACAGGATGCCTGACTCTGGCCCAGGGCACTTTCCACTTTGTTGTGCCCTCAGTATAATGTCTTCCCCCTCCTGACATCAGGCCATCAGGCCACGCAGATTCTGAGGTTTTATTCTTTATATTTGTGCCACCTGCTTGGCCCGTGCTTGTGCCTGCCAGTTGCCCCTCTAGGGACACTCTTATGGACCATCTGTCAGGGCCCGAGAATAGGGGCTGGCAAGAAATCAAGGTTGTACATGGCAGGGCTGATCGCCTGTACATGCTTCTTTTGAGTTCCTTCAGAGTTTCATAGTGCAGCCATGGAATCCTGCAGATTTATCTGCTTTATATTATGGGCAGAGCAGAGAAGTCTCATCCTTTGTAGGAGAGACCTTTGGGAAAATATTGCTTCCTGAGCCATTTCTGATCAACCAAATCCAGTTCTGTGGGAAAGATCCGTGCATTGGTTGGTTGGATTTTTTTTTCCTGGTAATTTTTTTGTGCAGTCAGGGCTGGGAATGAGTGCTCTGTAACTTAGAGATGATGCATCACTGTCTGTAGGGACCTGGTGCTGCACTGTCATTCATTCTCAGGGCTCCCCAGTCTGCCCCAGTGGAAGAGTTCCATCTGCTTCGCCTTGCGGGTCAGCCTCAGCATCCACCCCTCAGACAGAGGCCCTGTGTCTCCTGGTGAAGCTCATCCTTCATGCTCTGGCCTCCACCAGCCCCCAATACCCACACCTCTTAGCTCTAACCTCTAGCTCTATCCTCTAAATCTGCCTCCCTGCCTTTTACAAAGACTCCTCCCCAGGCAACATTGTGGTAGATGTTCATCAGATGAGGACATAGAGTTCAGACCTTCTGAATCAATACCTGGCCTTAATTTACACTATATTACTCATTCATTCATTCATTCAAAATGATACTGAGGATGATTACCAAGCAAGGAAAGTACATAACAAGTTAGAAGAAAATAGAAAACAGCATGCAGAGTGCAGCCCAGGACGCTGCCAAAGCAGCCATAAGTTTAGTGAAATTCATAAACGGCCCCACACCCTCTTTCCCCAATGATTTGATCCTCTCTTTTTTCTATCAGACCCCAGCCATCCCTAACACAGAAAGTGACTACAAAGCAAGGAGCTCGCTTGCCTGAAGTCAAACACAAGGGAAGTCACTTTTGGTATTTCAGAACACAGCTGGTTAGTGGTTAGTAATGAGGGGAATTAACACAGTGTTCACTGTTGCCAAATTCACCACAAATGTGTTCAAATGGCTGGGATAAAAGGCCAGAGGCTTGTGCCCGGGAAGGCAAACCTCTCAATTAACCCTGCAGCATTTGTGAAACTTGGTCTCCTCACCTGTGAATTGATAGGGACATTTGACACGGGTCAATGGCATATTAGAATGTGCTGGGTTCTTAGCAACAGCGGCCTAAGTAATAAAAGGAACTTACTAGCGCACGTAATTGAAAAGCCCACAAAGCTTTGAAAAGCTTCAGGCCTAGCTCAAATGATGACCAGAACCAATGTCTCTGTCAGCATTTCTCAGCTCTGCTTCCTGGTGTAGCCTCTTAGGCAGACTTGGGGAGATCTTTCTCACTGAGAATGATCTCTAGCTGCTTCCTGAAGCTGCCTGTACTCAGGCATGCACAGCAGCAAAAGAAAAATCCTTGTGCCAATGCTATCAGCAGGCGTCCTGCCCTTTCCACCAGCCACACCTTCTTAGGTCACGTGTGCATCCCAGGAACCAATCACTGGGCCAGGGACAAATGTGGTGATTGGTCAGGCTTATGCCATGTGGTACGTGATTCGTTCCCATTAATGAAGGCGTATTCAACCTCCCCATAATTACTTGTATTTCCATATAGAATCAGGGCAGTAGGAAACAGGAAGGGGACAAAGAAAGGTGTACTCACTCTACACGTTTTCATTATTGGTGGATTTTAACCTTTTGGGGTGGGGGGTAAACAGAACCCTAATGCAGTCATACCATGTACTACATAATGATGACTTAGTCAACGACAGCTGTAGATAGTAGTGTCCCTCAAAGGTTTTAATGGATCTGAAAAATTCCTGTCTCCTGGAAATATCTTGGCATAAGGTGTTGCTTGTGTGTTTGTGGTGATGCTGGTATAAACAAGCATCACACCTGCTCCTCTGGGGGCGTCCTGCTTGCTCACAAGAAGCGACTGGATTACTGGTTTCTGCACTTAGTCCCCCACGTTTCTCATCATTATCTCTTTTTTATTGTTAATTTTTTATTCTTGTTTGAAATTTGGTACCATATGTATTATTGTAGGTTACTGTCTTTCTGTCTTTGTTTTTATTTCTACTTCTTAAAATATATATATATATATATATATATATGTCATTATCTTCTTTCTATATCGTTTATGCTCTTTACTGAACACATATTATAGGTCAGACATTCTTGGCTTCATCATTATTTTAAAGTGTTTGTCTTCTGCTTATAAGAAGAGTGGACTGCAGGCAGTCCGCTACGCTAAGAAGCTTCCTGCCCCTCACCTCCCAGTTCCTTTATCTCTCAGCTGCGTTGAAGCCCCAGGAAATGACCAGCTTCGGCTATTAGTTTTTGAACTCTGCAGTGTGCACACAATAATGAAATCGCCCAAAGAGGCTTCTCAGGACACATCCTGATGGCTTATTTTCTTTTTCTGTTACTTAAAAATCCAACTTTATTGAATATGGGAATAGATGGATTTTCAAATTAACTATTTTTACTTTGTGGTTATTGGTGCATTTCACAGAGAGGCCATCTGATCTTTTGGTAAAGAATCTAAATGGAAAGAGTCACTCTGTGATTGTGAACAATCTCTTGAAACCCAGCTCAGTGGAAGGCAGTTAAAAAAAAAAAAAAACAGAAAGTCAAGGCAAGATAGCTCAGTCTACAATGCTTGCTTAGGCAAGCTTAGACAGACACAGGGGACCGCAATTTGATCCGCAGCACCACATTCTGTGCCAGCACTGCCCTCAGGATGGACTGAGAGAGAGAGAGAGAGAGAGAGAGAGAGAGAGAGAGAGAGAGAGAGAGAGAGAGAGAGATTTGGTTTCTTGAAAGACTCAGGCAATCCTGCTTCTTCTTCAGTGAGGAAAATCAGAATATCTTGGGAATAAGGTTTTGTTGTTTGAAAGTTATCTACATCAGAGTTTCCACGTAGCCAAACTGAGTGTCTTCTAAACTGAAGTATTCCTTGAATGGGGTCGTTGAATTCTTGCAATTTACAGCAGCAATGGAACTACCACACTTTCAGCCCAATACATGTGGCATTAAAACATCTCTCAACTCAATTAACTGACTGAAATATACACACACACACACACACACACACACACACACACACACATTTTTCTTTTTGCGGGACTGGGGATTAAACTCAGGTCCTTGTGTTTGCCAGGCAAGCACTTATTCTACTGAGCTATATCCCCAGCCCCTCCATGGAATATTGAATTTACTTTGAAAGCACTTTTAAGAGCATTTTATTTAGTTTTTCTTCAAAATTTGACATTTTCTTCAACAAGAAAATTGGTAAAATTCTGAAATGTTTTTAGGAAATTATTAAAGAGTGGCAATATACAGACAGCACGAAAGGCACCGCGCTAATCACGTCTCAGTGCCAGTCCAGTGGCACTCATTACGCTCACGCATCTGTGTCATTACCACTGTCCAACACCATGATGCTTTTCATCTTGCAAAAGTGAATCTCTCCTCCTCACGAGACACGTCTTTTCTGCTCCCTCCTGCCTCTTCCCCTGGTCACCGGCACTCTGTTTTCTCTCTGAGTATGATCGCCTTAGGTACCTTCTGTAAGGAGAGTTGTAGGGTAACTGCCTTATTGTGCTTAGCATTATATTACTTACCACAGTGAACTGGCTCGTCCATCTGATGGGAATGTGTCAGAATTTCCTTTCTCGGGGCCCGGCGGGATGGCTCAGTGGTCTAAAGCGCCTGCTTGGGAAAGCTTGGGCGGTTTCAGGGACTGCGGTTCGATCCCCGGCACCACATGCTGCGCCAGCCCTGCCCTCGGGGCAGGCTGAGCCTGCCATGAAAATGAGTCAATAAACAAACAAAGGTTCTGAAACAAGAAAAAAAAAAAAAAAAGAATTTCCTTTCTCTACAAGCAGAATACATGTGCAATTTTCCATTTACACATCAGTGGTCACCCTGGTTGCTTTCCCATTTGGTACTGTGGACAATGCCATTAGCTGCGTGAGCGCACACCTATCTCTTAGAAGCCCTGCTTCCAATTCTTTTGGGGTAGATGCACGTCACAGGAGGAGTTTGCTGGATCCTAGAAATGAAGAATGCCTTAGGACCTGGCTTTGTTTTGTGAAATCCTTGAGTGTATATTCTAAAGACACAAACACCCCCAGATGGGCAATTCCTTGATTTCATCTTAGACATAACAATAGGTATAAAAGAGAAAGCTACCACCAGGCAATGCTTTTCAAGATCAAGTGGCTTCTCTCCTATTCATGGAGATTTAAAGTTAGTAAGGGTTCGATTGAGTCCTAAGCTTCCATTTGTGTAGATCTCACAATCACAAAATCAAGTGTAAAGGAGCCATAGTCTAATCCAGGTTTAGCTCAGAGCAGGGGCCCAAGGAAACAACGCCATGCTTCAAGGATGAGACAAAGAGCAGCTTCTTCACGCAGTGGGGAGACAGCTGTAACCTATTTTCCTTATCTAGCTTGCAGCCTTCCTTTTCTATCCGGAGGGACATAATGAAAATCGAAGCACACCAGTGCTTCTTCCTCAGTAGGGAAAATCGGAACATCTTGGGAGTACAGTTTCATTGTCTGAAAGTTATCTGCATCAGAGTTTCCACGTAGCCAAACTGAGTGTCTTCTAAAGCCAAGTGTTCCTTGAATGGGGTTGTTGAGTTCTTGCAATTTATAGCAGCAACAGAACTACCACACTTTCAGCCCAATACATGCAGCATTAAAACATCTCTCAACTCAATTAATTGATAGAAAAAGAAAGCTAGCACCCTGCCCATATAAAATAACACCAGCTGGAGCACAGGCCTCATATTGTATTCTGGGGGTGCGCAGCTGACACGCAGTCATTGGTTGCTGGGAAATTTGGAGAGAAAGAGTAGTATTTCTCCACAATGAAGAAAGGCCGCTCTTTGGCTCAGGCCTATTCTACTCTGCAAAAAAGCTGGGAATGTTTTAAATGTGGCAACCAAGACACTGTCTCGTTCACACACTCATTAATAGTATCATGTTTCATTAATTGGGTAACAACGCATAATGAAAATTAATCAAACAAAACCCCTTTGACATAATCTTCCGTGGTGAAATCACGGACATTGAATAGGTGCTGCTCTTTACTCCAGAGACCTCTCTCTTGGGCTGAAGGTGCGCTACATTCTCAGGATGATTCGTGACTCAGACACTACGCTAGTTTTTCTGGGCCAAAGGCTAAGAATGCTAACATCCTACTGGATGTCCCTCGCACGCCTGAAGTCCCTGCTACCTTACACGCTCTAACCTCAATGCTTCTATGCTATCACCTTGTAGCTCAGGCTTCCACCAGAGGCACAAGATTCTAATGAATGAGCAGCCCCTTGCCTTCTCTGCCTGGCCTCCCTGTTCTCCTGCTCCGCAAGGTATCTCCTTCTGGCCTGTCACATGCTGTCACTATCTCCTTGTGAGGTCTACACATCACTGCCACTTAGGAGCCAAGATGGCCTGTGAGCACTCTCGATAACAGCTTTTTTTTTTTTTATCTTTTTGACACAAGATTTCACTATATAGTTTAAGCCAACCTCGGACTCACTTGATAGCGTAGGCTGGCCTTGAACTTGCAGCCACCCTTCTGCTTTAGCCTCCTGAGTGCTGAGATGGCAAGTACGGGCACTCCACCATGCTGAGCCTGCTGGGAGTATTCATGTCTCTATCTCTTCCTTCCATAGATAGGGTCAACATTTGGTGCACATGAGGATCACCAGGGGAGGCTTTTATTTTATTTCATTTTATTTCTTGTTTGAGAACTTCTGTTTGTTTGTTTGTTTGTTTATTTTTATGGCCGGCTCAGCCTGCCCTGAGGGCAAGGCTGGTTCAGTATGTGGTGCCGGGTATCGAACCGCGGTCGGTCCCTGCAGCCAACTGCAGGTGCTTTAGACCACTGAGCCATCCTGCCGGGCCCCGAGACTGTTTATTTACAAGCAGGGTTTCTGATTTACCAGGTCCAAAGAAGGCCTAGGAATCTGCATTTTAGTAAACACCAGAGGCATTACTGACCAGGTGGCCTTTAACTTCCTGTAAGACACCATCACGGCACGGCAGCCCAGCACCCCCATCCAGCCCTTGCTTGGTCTCCTCAGGGTAGCTTCCCCTGGATGAGAGAAGCCGTTTCCGAACTCCCTAACGCATTTAAGAACACCTACAAGTTGCTGTGAACACAATTTGCCAAGATTCTTTTCTGGAGTTAATCACTACCAACAACTGATTCAGGCAGTAAAATTCAGTCACTGTTGCACGGCTCAGCATAATTAAGGACGGAAAAGTTCCTGTTTTGGGTATTCCTGCCTCTGTGAAGCATGAACTGTGACTGACAGATTGGACAGGCAGGGAAGTGCCAGCTTCCACGGAGCTCTGGGACCCGGGACACCGGCCAATTTCTGCTCGGTGGCTTCAGTTTTCTCATGGGTGATGAAGCGATGTACGGCTTACCTCTCACAGGTATTAGGACGGTAAATGACTACAAAAACCACAAGGAAGAATGACAGCCACCTCAGAGATGTGACAGGCGGGTTTAGCCAAGGGCTAAGCCAACCCTGGGAGAACCACGCTGCTTTTTAAACAGTTCCTGGAGGAGGAAGCTGACGCGGTAAGAAGTGCACCGCGCGAGCCCGGAGCTTGCCTGGACCCCTCCTGGAAGGCAGGTCTTCATCCTCACAGGCCTGAAGGAAACTCAAGGGCTGTGGAAAGCTCCTTCAGGGCTCAGGGTATGGAGATCCACAGAAGTGGATGCACAGAATCCACATGGCTGACGAGGTCATAAAGAGAAAACACGGATAGTATAGGGAAGATGAAAAGAACCAGGATGGATCCCATCCCAATCCTTTCTCTTTTAAAAGATAGAAGAGTACTGTGGATGGGAATGTGAAAACTAATTTTAATTGCGTCCTAGGTCCCAAGGCCCCATGAGCAGTCACTATTGCTGTTTTGTTTAACAATACCTCGTAGCTTTGTGTGCATCAGTGTGTGGGAAGAAAGATTGTGCGTCTTGCCTCAGTATTTAAATTGGCCAACCTGGCCGGGTGTGGTGATGCACACCTGTAATCCCAGCACTTGGGAGGCTGAGGCAGGAGGATCAGTGCGAGCTCAAGACCAGCCTGAGCTACCAAAGTGAGCTCAAGGCCAGCCTGAACTGCATAGCGAGACCCTGTCTCAAAAAGACAAATAAATAAATAAAAATAAAAAATAAATTATTTTATTTTTTTCTTGTTTCAGAACTGTTGTTTGTTTGTTTATTTATTTTTATGGCCGGCTCAGCCTGCCCAGCAGGCAGGGCTGGCGCAGCATGTGGTGCCAGGTATCGAACCGCGGTCCCTACAGCCGCCCAAGCTTTTCTAAGCAGGTGCTTTAGACCACTGAGCCATCCTGCTGGGCCCTCACAACTACTTTGAGTGGCCAAATGTGAATTAAAAGCCTTCATTAAAGTGGCGCAATGTTGTATAGCTTATCACCAGTAGTTTAATAAGTTTGGATTGCCCAAAAATTAAAAAATACCATAAATGAAAGTACTGACTTGTGATTGCATAATTAGTAATATGTGACTACATTCTTCTCATAAAATCAGTACAGTGGAAAGCCAAATTTCCCTTTGCCACTCCCTTTGCAAATGTCTGTGTTCTTCCAGGAAGGCTACGTGGTATACAGTGTTTGTTAAGTTCTTTCTTATGTTTGCGCATACAGATACCTATTCCCCTGGGAAACACACAGAATGATTTTATTATCTGCATACGTATTTAGTGTTTGTGTTTTAAAAAGATAAGTGGGATCTCATTACGTACAGCATTTTGGAACTTGCCTTTTGTGTTAAACAGTGTCCTGGAAATGTGTTACTGCCTAGTCATAAATCTACTTTATTAGATTTAATCCTGTTGTATCGTTCATGCTAGGTATTATGGTTTATTTGTTTATTTATTTATTTATTTTTAATTTTTATTTTATTTATTTATTTTTTCTCGTTTCAGAACCTTTGTTTGTTCACTCATTTTTATGGCCAGCTCAGCCCGCCCCGAGGGCAGGGCTGGAGCAGCATGTGGTGCCGGGGATCAAACCACCGTCCCTGAAGCCACCCAAGCTTTCCTAAGCAGGGGCTTTAGACCGCTGAGCCATCCCGCCGGGCCCCTGTTTATTTATTTTGATACAGGGTCTTGTTACGCTGTTCAGACTCGTATGATTCATGTGTCCCAGCCTCTGCACTGGAATTATAGTGTGCGCCCCCATGCTGGGTTCCGAGGCCAGTAAAGCTTGCAGTACCAGAGATCGAACTCAGGACCTTGCACTGGCCAGGAAGGCACTTAAGACTGCTGAGCTGGGCCCAGCACATTGGCTCAGTGGTCTAAAGCGCCTGCAGGCAGCTGCAGGGACCGCGGTTCGATCCCCAGCACCACTTGCTGCGCCAGCCGTACCCTCAGGGCAGGCTGAGCCGGCCATAAAAATAAACAAACAAACAAAAGTTCTGAAACAAGAAAAAAAAATTAAATTAAAGAAAGAAAGAAAAAAAAAAGACTGCCAAGCCGTCTCCCTTTGTCCTTCCCAAGTCTCATGCACTTTGAGCCTGGACTCCCGGAAAGTGGTTGGATTGTGGGGTGCTGTAGCCATGTGTAGATGCATCTGCCCATGAACTCAGTGGCTGGTTGCATTGTTGGAAGGTGAAGACCGGCCAGAGGGGGCAGGTCATGGGGACTGTGACCTGTTAGGGTTTATCTCCCACCGCATCCGTCTTCTCTCTGTTTCCTGGACACCACAAGCTGAACAGCTTTGCTCTGTGCCCAGTCCTCCCACCATGCCATCTCTGTGTTTTCCTGTGTGACCATGGGCAGAAACTTCTGAAACTGTGAGCCAAAATAAGCGCCTTTCCTCTACGTTGCGGATAGGAGACATTGTGTCTCGGCCGCTGTGAAAGTGATTGAGGCCCCAAGGGTATCCTTCAGCCCATGCAGCCATTGTCTCAATTTGCCCGTTTCGATTGTTTTGCTGAAACAATAGGAGTATCCTTGTGCCTCCCTTTTGTCATAGTTTACAGACAATTTCATTTTTGAAAAACTATTATCTGATTGTCTCCACAATGAATACATTTACGATATCAGTAATGTTTGTTTGAGAGATGGTGTTTTCCCTTGTGTAGGTCAGCACTGATACATAGTAACAATTTTAAATTTACCAATCTATTAATTAATCAATATTTATTTATGTTTGCATTTTTTTTGTGAGGCTCTATAGGGTCTCACTACACAGATTGGGCTTACAGTGATCTATCTGTGTTCAGCCTCCCATAGAGCTGGGATTACAGGCGTGTGCCATGACGCTGTTTCAATAACCATCTCAGTGTGCCTCGGAGGTGGGGTGGGACTGGCACTGCCTGCTCGGCTCGAACCCAGGGTGATACATCTGCCTAAGCAGGCACTTTAATCTGCTGAGCTATTTGGCCTGTTACTTTTTTAATTTTTAAAAATTATTTTTAATAAGAAATAACAATATGATAGGTTCAAAACACATTAGTGGTACATTTGCAATAATTGACACATTGCATATTGTCCTCATAATAGTTATACATTGGCCTGTTATTTAATTTAAATTTATACTATCCTAATTTCAGATGAGGTTGGGCATTATTTCATATAGTATCTGTTACCTACTCTTAGCTCTTTTATAGAGTCTTACATTCTGTTGCCTATCTGATTTCCACAAAAATCACTCCGTGATTTCTTTAATCTAAAATCTGGGAGTGCTTTATTTCATTTTTTTCATTAATGGAAATTGAACAAGGGTCTCATATATGCCATGCAAGTGCTCTATCTCAGAGCTGCCTCCTCAGCTTTACCTATTTTTCATTTTGAGTAAAGGTCTAGCTAAAGTGTGTCTTGACTGGCCTCAGACTTGTGATTTCCTGCCTTTACCTCAAGGTAGCTGGGACCACAGATGTATGCTACCAACCCTAGTATAAAATTTGTGAGTTCTTTAAACATCTTACTTAAATCACAGTCTTTTAGAATCTACTTTCTTCTCCTGGGTTATTATGTTATGTACAGAGTCCTTATGTGACTATACATGTATGTGAGTAGATTTCTAACAGGTGGTCAACTTGTTATACCCAGCTGAATTAAACTAGCATGGTATACTGTGTGTGGGAGGCCCACCTGAGGGGTGCTGCCAGCAGCAGAAAGGCAGGATGGGAGAAGCTTCCAGAACGTTGTCAGGGATGCTTTTTGGAGAAGCTGTTGGAGCTGTTGGAAGCTGCTAGTTCTCTGGGGCTGTTCTGCTGGAGGACTTTGTCATGCTGGTTTTCCTGATGAACTTTGGAAGGGCTTTGGTCTTCATCCTGAGCATCACTTCTTGGTTGCGGAGGGGAAGATGGTGCACTGCTCAACCTCATGCAGAAACTTGTCACGTTGGCTTTCCTGATTGGAACTCAGCCTGCCTCATTGCTGAATGAGCTTGGGACCTCGCTGTTGCTGAGGACAGCTGCGGTACTTTTAGGGGAGCTCTGGTGCTCACCTTGAGCATTGCTTCCTAGCTCCAGTTCTGACCCCTCACACAGATCCTTCATCCCTCTGGCGTAGACTTCCTAGCTTTCACTACTGACCTTTGGGCTTTTCATGAGACTTTGTTGTGAGCTCTAGGCCTCCAGTTGGACTGGTAGGAGGCATTGTTACAAGCTCTAGGCCCCCAGCTGGATTCTTTAGTACTTAGTGTGTGGATAGATTTCCTGCACTTGTAGTATGTGACTTTTGGGTACTGTTATAAAATGTGCCCTGTACTATATTGTTCACCTTGTAAGAACCCCAAACCATGACAGTATGCTTTCAAACAGAAGTGTCAGATTTTGACATCATTTTTTCCAGCTGTTTTATGAATTTGATGTTTCTCATGAATGTCTCCCAACCGCAGTCATAAGCTTAGTGTTCCATAATTTCTTTTAATGTAACTCTCATGTATTTTTCTAACTCTGAGCATAGCCCAGATCCACGTGGTTTCCATCAGAGTCCAAGGCTGCTCATCAACAAGGATGCTGAGGGTCTGGCTGCAAAACGACTGCTTGTACTCCTCTCTTAAGGCCAACTGCGGGGTGGCCCCCAGAAATATGCTACGTGGGTGACCTAAGGGGCCTGACTTTGGTTGTAGCAAAAAGCTTTTCTTGAGGAATGTCTCAGTTACTCTTCTCTCGTTGCATGGTCAAATACCAAACACTCAAAATGAATGAAGAAAAAGTTTATTTAGCTCACAGTTACTAGAGGTTTTGGTCCATACTCAGCTGTTTCCAAGGCAGACTGGCAAAAGGCAGAGAGCAGCAGTTCATGGCGGTAGAACAGCAACAATGGCAACAGAGAGAGTGAAGTCTTAAGGGACTTGGGAGCCAGAAAATCAGAAGATGGAAGGCACTACTGTGCCACTGCACGGTGTCATTGCATAGGCTAATGTCACCTACTCAGTAGGACATCTATATTTGACTACTATGCGAGTGAAATGCAAATAGTGATTATGTTGGTGCCCTGCACATGGTTGGGTATCTGTGTTATACTACAGCTTAATCTAATCTAGTGTAATCTGATCTAGCACAGTCTAATCTAATGTAACACATACAGTTCTCAAACAAATCAATCCTGATTCTAGATTCCATCAGGGCAGGGAATACATCTGCCTGGTCCACTGAGGTGTCCTCAACCCCAGGCCTGAGACATAGTATAGAGCAAGGTGGTCAGTAAGATAGGCTGGTGATGCCAGCTATGGTATATTTGGCATTTGTCAGGTGCCAGGACTTTTATATACTGTATATTACATTATCTTATTTTACTTGATCACATGAAAGTTCTTCCCATATAGGCCTTGTCTTAGTTACTTTTTCCTCATTGCTGGGACAAAACTTGACACCCAGGATGAAGGAAGGAAAGGTTTATTTAGCCCCAGTTACTGGAGGTTTTAGTCCATACTTGGCTGGATCCAAAGCAGAGAGGCACAGTGCAGAGGCCAGCAGCTCATAGTGGCAGAGCAGCAACAAAATGGTGACAGAGACAACCAACCAAGGGAGCAGAGAAACACAACCTGAGTCTGTCTCTCTCTACATTACATTCAGGTTCTCCGCCTCAGCCTACTCACCTTACGCTAGACCCATAATCCCAGAAGTACTCAGACCCATAATCCCATCAGTACTAAAACACACAATCCCAGGGATCGTGAAGTAAGTCTCAAACTCTAGAAGTCCCCGCCCCATGATTGCATGAGGCTTTGGGGGGACAACTAGACATAAACAATTGCAGGCCTTTTATGTATTGTTATGTCATTTCTTGTAATAGCAACTCTAGAGGGAAGTTCCTATTCTTAGCCTATTTTCCAGATTAAAGCATTAGAAAATTTACAGCCAGTGTGACATTATGACGTATAGATGCACATTGCTTAGTGATAGGGGTCCATTCTGAGAAATGTAGTATTAGTGATTTTGTCGTTGTGCAAACATTGTAGAGTTTACTTACACAAAATTAGAAGGTATAGCCCACTGCACACCAATCTTATATCTCTATCTCTACCTCTCTTCCCCCATAGAACATATAACTTATTGCTTCTAAGGTACAGCAAACAAAATAATATAAGATAAAGTTAAGCACAAGAAAACATGACATAGTCAGAGATACAGTACACATAAAATATGTCAGACTATTGTCAACATACTATTTTATAGTAAACCTGTTTTTGATTGTTTAGAAGTCCACTGCAAAATGATAAAAAGGTGGCATCATAAATACAAACCATAGTTGTCAGTTACCATTAGCAAATGTCGTGTAGTGTACGTAGTAGTACACGACGTGCTTTGCAGGCCTGGCGCTGTAGTAGGTTTGTTTGGATCAGCATCACCATGGCCATCTGAGTACTGTGCTGTGGTGACATTGGGACTGCTACATCTCCAGGTGATCGGGTTTTTTGAGCTCCCTCATGAGCTCATGGACCGCCTTCCCACATGTGGTCTGTGACTGAGCTAAGTGTCGTTACACGAGCCATGGCTGTACATATTTGTATCCCTTCACGGTTCCTGACTCACAGATCCTGCAGTCTTTGTAATTTCCTAAATGACTTACAGCGCTAAGTGTATTTTGTATGAAAACATTCGGCCCTTTGTCCTTGATTCCTGAAGCAGCTGCAGAATAACTTCCGAGTGATAAAGGTGGAAGGCAGCCTTATTTATTTATTTATTTTTTTCTTTTTACAAGCTCTTTCTGACACTCCTGACCTTCTGTGAATGAGAGGATTTGGAAGTAAGACTCTAGGTAAATACAGGATGGGGGGCTAGTGTCCAGAGGAGTCGGCCCCTGCGCCCAGAGAGCTGCAACGTCAGAGGTGGGGGATGATGGAGACCACCACTGCCCATGGCTTCACCAGCCCTGCTCATGGAAGGGAACTTTCACAAAACTCCAAAAGGACAGGATTGGGGAGCGGCGCTCAACAGAACACATGGAGGGGCTGGGACAGCTGCGCTGGGGAAGAAAGCCTGGGACTTCCTGCCCTCCCTCCATGTTTGCCTTATTCATCTCTTTGTCTGATGTTCCTTGGTAGCCTTCATAATCCCTTTATAAGAAATTAGCAAACTGAAACATTTCCTTAAGGTTCCTGAGCACTTTAGCAAGCTGAGCCTACTGGTGTGGGAGGGGGCGACCTGGGAACCATGACTGAGCTGATCAGCGAGGACCATGGACCAACCCGCCTGGAGCTGGTGCGTGGCAGCTGGCGCAGGAGAGCCCCGACTGAGGGACCGAGCGCTGGGGCTGCGGGATCGGATGCTGTCTCCAGGTGAACAGCGCCAGAATGAAATTGAATTAGAAGAAGCCCAGCTGGTGGCTGCTGCAGAACTGATTGCTTGGTGGGTGGGGAAACCCCCGCACACATCTGGTCGCAGAAGTCAGCTGTGCGGAGTGCTGGCTGAGAGCGAAGGAGAAACAGCCTGCTGTCTTCCTACATCCTCAAGCTGGTAATCAAATTGAAGCAGGGTGACCCTAGAAGGTGCCCCTGAAATACTGACAGTGACCAGATACACATTCATCTTAACTTCTTCTCTTTTTTTTGTCTTTTTCAGACAGAATCTTGCTATGCAGTTCAGGCTGGCCTTGAGCACACTTTTTGTAGCTCAAGCCTGGTCTCAAACTTGCACCGATCGTCTTGCCTCAGCCTCCCAAGTACCGGAACTACAGGCGTGCGCCACCATGGCTGGGACTTAACTCCCCCCCCCCACCCCCGTATTTAGGACAGGATCTACAGGGTCTACAGGATCTCACTACACAGATCGGACTCGTAATGATCCTCTCAAAGTGCTGGCATTACAGGCATGCGCGCCACACCCAGTCTCAGTCGCCCAGCTTGGCGCCCCCCAGCGGTGGGGCCGGCATGGTACATCAGGGGTTGAAATCCACGGCCGCTAGGCTCTGCCTAAGCAGTCGCTTTAGTCTGCTGAGCCATCAGGCCAGCCCTTCATCTTAACATTTTAATTCATGCCCTTTTCCCTTCCACAGTTGTTCCAAACCTCGCTCTCTTCCTTGCTGAAGCTCCGTCTTCTCCGGCTTTCTCAGAACCCGTCAATCATTCTACCCCTTAATTAGCCTGGCAGAAGTTCGTCTGTATCACGCGTAGCCCAGGGATTTCACGTATCTGTCCCTCCCTAAAGGAAGCTGCCGTGAGGGAGCATCTTAATTATGCATCTTAGTGTTCCAGAGAGCACAGGCAAAGTTGGAGAGCTGCCCGCTGTGTGGGGGTGCTTAGGCACTGAAGACTAACATACAGATAAGACAAGAGTCAGTCCTCTTTCTTGGAAAGCTCTCAGTCTCATCTGGGTGAGCAGATGTTAAAAAACAAAACAAAACAACAAAAAAAAAAACCAGTGCAATCTTTGCATCAGTGGGGACAGAAGAAAAGCTGCACCTCCCCTGGGGCAGGTGATTTGCATTTCAATGTAAGGAAGGAAGAGAGGTTAGCTGCTTGAGCTGCTGCTGCCTCTCCCTTTGCCTGTTTTGCTCTTTGCTGTCACCACGAAAGGTTGCCCTCTGTCCTGTGCCACTCTGCCTTGGAGCCAGCTGAGTATGGACTGAAACCTCCAGTCACTGTGAGCTAAATAAACCTTTGCTTCTCTCATTTTGAGCATCAGGTAATTGTCCCAGCAATGAGAGAGGAGTAATTAAGACACCTACTATGAACTGCACAGAAGAGGGAGCTAGGTCCTATGCTCCTTAGACTTAACCCCAAGCTCCAACCCCTCTTCATGAAAACATTTTCTTCTGCAAAACTCTTCCCTCATGCCAAAGAACTTGGGAACAACTGTTTTGAAAGTGTCTTCTCTGGTAGCGGGTGTGGTGGTGCACTTGGGAGGTTGAGACAGGACCATCAATGTGAGTTTGAGACCTGCCTGTGGGCTACAAAAAATAAACACAAGGCTGGGTTGAACTGTATGGTTTTTTTTAATTGTAAAATAAAAAATAAGGGTTCTCTTCATCCCAATCCCACCCACTCATCATTCTCAATGCAAACAGTGATTTTTTAAAAACTTTATTTATTTATTTATTTATGGCCCACTCAGCCTCCCTTGGGGTTGAGGCTGGTGTAGCATGTGGTGCCAGGGTTCAAACCTTGGTCCCTGCAGTTGCCTAAGCTTGCCTAAGCAGGCACTTTAGACCACTGAGCTATCTCTCTGGCCTGATTTTTTTTTTTTGAAGACTTATTTGGTACAGAGTCTTGCTATGCAGCTTAGACTCAGTGATCCTCTTGTCTCAGCCTCCCTGATGCTGGGATTATAGGCATGTGCCACCAGGCCTGGTTTCACATGGTGCAGCATCAGCACAGCATGTGGTACTGGGAATCGAACCCCTGATCCTTGCACTTGCCAGGCAGGCACTTAGACCACAGAGCTATCTCTTGGGCCCAAATAGTGATCATTTAAGAGAGAAGATATCATTGTGTTTTGTTTTGTACTGGAGAGACTTATCAGCTGATCTGTACCCCCTGGTATTCCTCTTGTTGCTGTCTTACATTATACAGAAAAAGGAATTTTGCACAGTACTTAAGGTAGCTAATCAGTCAACCACAAAATTTAGAATCCAGCTGTGTTTGTCTAATGAAACAGGCTGTTTGTTTGTTTATTTTGCAGTATTGGGGCTTGAAAAATGCCTTCAATTGTTCAATACCTTAAACAATACCTTCACACTGAGCTACATCCTTGGCCTCTTCTAATATATTTTTCATTTTATTTTGAGGCAGGATCTCTCTAAGTTACCCTGCCTGGGCTAAAACCAGCCATCTTCCTCTTCACCCTCCTAAAGTACTTACATTGTCCTAGAGGGATTATGGGTAGGGCCCATGTGACACCCTCCCCACCCCTCTAAACCTACCCCCTAGCCCCTGAAAAGCCAGCCCTTCAAAGGAAAAGCTTCCTCTAGCCAGTAGCAGGAAGAGGAAGAGGATATGAGGGAGTTTGGGGCAGGATGAACTTGACCTGCCTTTGCTGATTTAAAATGGGGAAGGGCTATAAATGACCTTAGGAGATGAGACTCTACTGAGAGCCACTGAGGAAATGGGGACTTCAGTCCTCTAACTGAAAGGAACTAGATTTAAAACAATATGAATGAGTTTTAAAGTGAATTTTCCCCTCCAAGTCAAGCCAGCCACACTTTGCCTTTGGCTTAGAATAAACTGCAGGGCACGCAGCAGCCGCACCAAGCAAAACTCTTGACAAACAGAACAGTAGAATCGCCCATGGGTTTTGTTACAAACTGCCAAGTTCAGAGTCTTACTAGAGAGCAACAGGAAACTAAAAGACCTCTCAGGTTTCCCATTCTCCCATAAAACCACTGAGGACTTAGCAGGTTTGTTAAATGTTGCACATTTAAGCCTTGCAAAAGTGCTATTAGGCAAGGCTTTTTATTCCCATCATTTCATAGATGAGATAACTCAGGCTCGGAGAGGGTAGACACCTTTCCCAAGGCCATAGCTATGTAAGCAACCTGTCTGACCAGCATCCGTACTCAATCACTTCTTGTCCTAGGGATACATTCAAGTACAGCCCCTTCTTCATCTGCTTCCTGTCCAACACTCCGGCCTTCCTTGGGCAACATCTCCTGGAAACCCCTGACAGCACCGTTCCTGCCCATCCATTCTCTTATCTCCCTGGCTGTGCACATCGGTTTCTCCCACTGGGGACGTATTCTACCTTCATTTCCATCTACCTTCTCTTCCACAGGTGGTCCTAGGGGCCTGCCCAAGAACATACAATAGTCTATGTCCAGTTACATTAAAATTTTTTCCTATTGTTAGTCTTTTATTTTGCTCTTTATTTATATACTAGGTATCTAATACATGAGAAACCATGGAACTTTTTCTTTTTCTTTCTGAGACACTGTCTCGCAGTTCAGGCTGGCCTTGAGCTCACTTTTGTAGCCCAGGCTGGTCTTGAACTCATACAATCCTCCTGCCTCAGCCTCCCAAGTGCTGGGATTACAGGCGTGCGCCACCACACCTGGTGAGAAACCATGTGATATTTAAGCTCATGTATCTGATTTGTTTTAGTTAACATATGGTCTCCAGGAAACGTAGGAAAAGTTTTCTGTGACATATCCCAGTGGCCCCTAGGGGCCCCTTATTGTCCCCAGGGGGGTTGGATGCCACTGCAGTATCCACGTAAGATCCCCTCACTCCTTACTCACACTTCTTTAGCAGAATTCAGAAGACAATGTGTTAGAAATGTTCACCCTTGGGCCAGGGAGATAGCTCAGTGGAATAAGTGCTTCCCTGGCAAGCACAAGGTCCTGAGTTCAGTCCTTGATACTGAAAAAGAAAGAAGGAAGGAAGGAAGGAAGGAAAGAAAGAAAGGAAGGAAGGAAGAAAGAAAGAAAGAAAGAAAGAAAGAAAAGAAAAGAAATGTTTACTCTCAGTTGTTCACCATCAGATCCCTAGCCCAGGAGCACAGTAGGAACGTGATAAACATTGACTGGATGAATAGGTGGGTGGACCCAAGGAGCAGGGTGGAGCCCCCCGAGATCTGCAAGCAAGGGGGGAAGCTTGTCATACCTCTGTTCACAGGACCAGCTCCAACATCGTCACAGACAACTGGGGTGACAGAGAACATGGTGGCTGTGGGTTTTGTGTGCTGTGAAACGTGGCTCTAATCTCAGGACCGCATCTAGATAGCCGGAAATGTCAGAAACTGTCGAGGTAATGACCTCAGTTTCCCCTTATGGAAGTAGGGCGCTTGAAAGAGCGTGTAACTTGGATCTGGTCCCCAAACTCTCACTACCATCAGGAATTTCCCTGCCAAGAAAGGCATGGGAAGAAGAGCTGTGAGGCCCCCAGGCACGACCTGTGGGTAACTAGGAGCCATCTCTGAAGGGCTCCTTGTATTGACCCTTGCAGAGCTATATAAACTCACAGAGCGCGGTCGCTTCTCTTCCTGCTTAAATATGCAAATATTTCTTCCCGTCACAGAAGACTGGAAGTGAGTTTAGACACAGCCCTTACAGCTCCCAGTTCGGGCAACGCGATTGCAGCGTCTCGGTTAGAGATGGCTGGAGGTCCCCATTTCCCTAGTTGTGCCAAGTGCACTCCTCAGTCGGCAATACCCTGAAGTAGCAGGGTCAGGACCGAGAGGGCACCTGCAAGGTGCGAAGGTCTGGTCAAGGTGCCACCAGCCACCCCGAAAGAAAAGGGCAGGGCCAGCGGGCGGCAGAGGGGGACGCGGAGAGATTCCCGCGGAGTCATGAGCGTCAGGTCCTGCAGTGCAGACTTCCCCGAGTCCCTCAGGCACGGGCTCGCGTAGGAGCTTACAGCGATCCGGGCGAGACGCTGGCTGGCTCTGCGAGGCTGGGAGGGGCGAATCTCAACGCCGCCGCGCCTCCAGGGCTCCCGGCCGCAGCTCTGGGCGCAGGGGGCGGGAAAGGGCGGAGCCAGGCGGGGCGGAGCAAAACCCTGAGGCCTCGGGCAACGCGGGCACAGCCAGAGCGGCTGGAGCCCCAGCCCGGGCGCACGGCCTCGGGAGCGCCAGCCGTCCGGGCTGAGGCCAGCGCCGGTGCCCGCCTTCCTTTCGCAGCCGGAGAGAGAGGCTAGGGGGTCGCCAGGGACGGGACTACCGACTCTGTAGTCCCAAGGCTGCGCCGGCGGTGCGGGTGAGACTTAACGCTGGCGTTCGGACTGCGCCATGGATCCTGCGGAGAGGAAGATTTCGGTGTGGATCTGTCAGGAGGAGAAGCTGGTGTCCGGCCTCTCCCGCCGCACCACTTGCTCGGACGTGGTGCGCGTGCTTCTGGAGGACTGTTGCCGCCGGCGACGGAGGCAGCGGCGGGGCCTGCGACGGGGCGCGGCTGGGGACCCGTCCGGCCAGGAGGAACTGCTCGAACCCCCAGACGAAAATGAGGAGGAGGAGGACGACGACGAGGCGCTGCCCCAGGGCATGCTGTGTGGACCCCCGCAGTGCTACTGCATCGTGGAGAAGTGGCGGGGCTTTGAGCGCATCCTGCCGAACAAGACGCGCATCTTGCGCCTCCTGGCCTCCTGGGGCGACGAACAGGAGAATGTGCGTTTCGTGCTGGTGCGCAGCGAGGCGTCCTTGCCCAACGTGGGTCCGCGCAGCGCCGAGGCGCGTGTGGTGCTCAGCCGGGAGCGCCCCTGCTTAGCCCGCGGAACCCCAGTCCGGCCCAGCTTCGCTCTGACCCAGGAGAAACAGCGCCGGGTGGTGCGTAAAGCCTTCCGCAAGTTGGCGAAGCTCAATCGGCGGCGACAGCTGCAGCCACCGTCGCCCTGTTCGTCCACGTCGTCGTCCACAGCCTCATCCTATTCGCCGCCTCAGCGCGCTCCCGAGAGCGCATCGGTGGAGCGCATGGAGACCCTCGTGCACCTGGTGCTGTCGCAGGACCACACCATCCGCCAGCAGGTGCAGCGGCTCCGGGAGCTGGACCGCGAGATCGACCGCTATGAGGCCAAGGTGCACTTGGACCGCATGCGGCGGCACGGGGTTAACTACGTGCAGGACACTTACTTGGTGGGGATGGGCGCAGAGCTGGACGGGCCCACCCCGGGAGAGGAGCTGGAGAAGGAGGCGGCGGCCGTGGCAGCGGCGACGCCCCTGGACGGCGAGGCACAGACGGCTGCGCTGGATGAGCTGGCCCGGCGCTGCGACGACCTGCTGCAACTGCAGGAGCAGCGGGCCCAGCAGGAGGAGTTGCTGGAGCGCCTCTCTACAGAGATCCAGGAGGAACTCAACCAGAGGTGGATGGAGCGGCGCAAGGAGGAGCTGGCGGCACGCGAGGAGTCCTCAGAGCCCGGCGGGGGCCCGGACGGCGAGCTACTGCTGGAGCAGGAGCGGGTGAGGACGCAGCTCAGCACCAGCCTTTACATCGGGCTGCGGCTCAACACCGACTTGGAGGCCGTCAAGGCGGATTTGGATTACAGCCAGCAGCAGTGGGACAGCAAGGAGCGCGAGCTGCAGGATCTTCTCCGGACCTTGCACACTTTGGAACCCGCGGCGGGGCGGGATGGGACTCTCGGTCCCAGCACACCCTCGCGGGAAGCACGGCCTAAAGCTTGTGCTGAAGTGTGGGTGGACCAGGCCCGCGGACTGGCCAAGAGCTGCCCTGGCAATGACGAGGACTCGGACACGGGACTGAGCTCCATGCACAGCCAGGACTCGGACTCGGTGCCGGTGTGCGAATCCCTCGTGTAGGAACAGTAGGAGAAAGGTTCGTGTCGTTCTGTCTTGCAGTGTGCCTCGGCGGGGTGGCTCAGGGACTTGAATCAGGCTTCAGTGAGCCAGGAACTCCTTCGAGACTGCTGCGCTCCCATCTGAGAGCTGACGGGGGCGATCCGAGAGGGCTGGGGGCGCTTGGCCCGCTCGCTCCAGGGTGAGTGTGGGACTCGGAAGCTGGGCTCCATTCCAAGCTCTTTAGGATCCCCCCCACCACCGGAAAACACACCCCTGGGATTTTGACATGGTCCAAGCCCATTTTCAAAATAGAAAACAAAAAAAGTATTATGGAGATGTCCCCACCCTTCTGTCCAGGAAGGACGGATGGCAGCTAGAACTGTATTAGTTGGCGGCATAAAGCGCTCTTAAGAGAAACATTTGGATGAAAAGGAAATTCCTTGAATGTTAATTGTGACTATAAACGTGTTAAAACTAGCCAAAGAGGTCGCAGTAGTGTTGGTCCCAGCCTTATTTTGGATGAAACCCATGGGCGCCCAAATCCTGGCTGTTTACATTTCTGCAGATTTGGAAATTGCCCATCTGCTGAATTATTTGCTTTTTACTTTCGTTCAAAGGCTAAACTGTATCGAAGTCTAACTCCATATCTCTGCAAGCAAATACAATATATATTAAAATTGGATCCCTTTTCCAAAATTACCTTTTATTATGTCAGAAGCCAAACATAACTCGCTTGAGTTCTAAAATCCTGGCAAATGTAATCTCTGGTTAAAATTTAATCTGGGCCCTTCGGGGTCTGTTCTCTGGTAGGCAGGTGCTGTCCTTCACTTGATACTGCTCCTTTGTTGATTCAGTTGCTGTTACTTTGGAAAAAAGAAAGAAAGAAAGAAAGAAATAAAAAAGGAAGCTGCAGAACTCACTTTCCACACTAAATTTACTGTTTTAATGAGCACCCTGGTTTAAACTAAAGCTCAAAAGCAATGATCTTTGCCTGGTCTTCAGCTTTTGATCGGAGCCCTGTAATTAAAACTAACCATGACCTCAACTCCTACCTGAATCCAAGTCTAACTTCAGTATCTCTGGTCATAGGTGAGTTACTCGTCCACATTGAAATGGAAGGCATGTAAATGTCAATGTTTTCTAGATAGATAGAGGCCAATAAGAAAAAAGAAAAAGTCTCCTAGTACAGCTTGGGTGAACAAGTAGATTAAATCCCAGCATGTAGGGGGCAGGGGTAAAAGCATAGACAAGTGAGCTGAGGTTCTGAACTGCTCCAGTCTGGCACCGCCCTGTGCCCTGCTAGGGGACCTGGAGCGGGACACTTGTTCTCAGCTGATGATACAGATGGTTAGCTCTGAGGGTCATTGTTGCAGATATTTCAATGAAGCCTTATCAGTGGTGGCTGCTTGCTAGCCCTGTGGAAGGAGCCTGCTGTCGGATCTCCCTCCGGAGCTCAGGACTTCTGAGGAATGCAGGATCTAATCTGTCCCGAGGAGGAGGAGGTATCAACAATGAGGTGTGTGTGCAGTGCCAGCTTGGAGCAAGAGTTGCAACCAACCTAGCTGTCGAGGGGCCGGCTCCAGTTTCCGAGCTACATGTGAAGATAACTCCGGAGGCCTTGCTTTCTGGAGACGCAGGTCCTCTCTCTGTATGTGCCACCACGAGAACCTGGGCTCCTGACCTCCTCTGCTCACTGGTCACCAGCTGCAGTATCTCCTTTTGAGGGACCCCATCTCGACCGCCACAGCTGCCATGGTACATAGCACACGGGCCTATTTTCAGGTTGTCAAGGAAAAATCAGAATTAAAAAGGTTCTAACTCCATGTTTTCAAAAGAGCTTACTTGGCATACTTTTTTTTTTTTTTT
>PVJA010028121.1:0-27916 GCA_004027025.1 Myocastor coypus
GCCCCCTAGGACAAGGTTTAGAGTAGGGGGGAGCTGCATTTTGTTTTGCTGGAGGTGAATTTAGATGATAAAATGGTTTCTGTGGCTCTGCAGCCTGAGTTAGGGCTGTGGCCCTCAAAGCCCCCTTCTTCTACCCCAGACTTCTCTGGATATTAGGGTCAGCCTCCCAAAGTGCTAGGATTACAGGCATGCACCACCATGGGTCAATGATTGTGTGTGTGTGTGTGTGTGTGTGTGTGTGTGTGTGTGTGTGTGTATTCCCTGACTCTCATCAGAGCTCTAATGTTGGGCTTGAGAAGCTGGGCTTATATTTAAAGAGTTTAATCCAGGACTGTGATGGAAGATGGACTGCCCTCTGGCTGGAAGCAGTTGATCTTCACCTCAAAAATACCCTGATTATTTTCTAAAAGACAGATTCCAGGCTGGCCAGCTAGCTCAGTGGACTAAAGTGCCAGTTCAGTCCCCGGCCTGCCATGCTGGCCCCTCCCCTGGGGTGCACCAAGACAGCGATTGAGACTGAACATGGTGGCACCTGCCTGTAATCCCAGCTCTTGGGAGGCTGAAAACAGGAGAATCACTACAAGTCCAATCTATGCAGTGAGGCCCTGTAGGCCCTATAGACCCTGTCCTAAATACATTAAAAAAAGAGACAGATTCCACCTGGTGATCTTTCCAGAGCAGAGCCCTTCACTAGGATGTAACGTACCATCTCTGGCTCCTTGTCTGACATGATGATTTTGAAGGGAGCGGAGTCTTTCTCCAGCTTGGCAACTGCCAGAAGCCTTCTGAAGGTCAGTGCTCGTCCTGAAGCAGCCACAGTCCCACTCCCAGCCTACAGGAGCATTGTTGGGCAGCAGCGGTAACACTTCTCTCCCTCCCTCCTGCATGTGCAGAAACCCAGCCCCTTTGGGTTCTTTCCTGTCCTTCTCAAACCCTTCAGTTTTAGAGAAACTTGAAGATGAGATGATGTCCTGGGCTGGAAGCCACAGGCAGGAGCAGCTGGATGGGAACAAGGCCAAGGAGATAAAGTGAGGTGATCATGGCACTCTCCCCCACCCAAATTCTCCCTCTCACTTTTTATATTTTTATATTTTTTATTTATTTTTTTTTTCTTTTTGAGACAGGGTCTCACTGTGCAGTTGAGGCTGGCCTTGAGCTCACTTTTGTAGCCCAGGCTGGTCTCGAACTTGCAGCGATTCTCCTGCCTCAGCCTCCCAAGTGCTGGGATTACAGGTGTGCGCCACCACGCCCGGCTTCCCTCTCGCTTTTTAAAAAAATTACTTATTTATTCATTTATGTGGTACAGGTCTTGCTACGAAGCTCAGACTCATAATGATCCTCCTGTCTCAGCCTCCTCAGTGCTGAGAGTATAGGTGTGGGCCACTACACCCAGTTTCATTGGCTGGCTTGGCACCCAGGGCCAGCATGGCACGTGGTAGCTGGGTTCAAACCCGGGGCCTTGCGCTTTCCAGGCTGGTGCTTAGACAGTGGAGCTATTTCCCTGGCCTTCTGCAGGCCATCTTTCTTAGTGGTCCTATAACTAGTATGTTCACTTTTTTTTTTTTTTTTTTTTGGTGGTACTAGGAATTGAACTCAGGATCTTGTACTTGCCAGGCAAGCACTTATTCTACTGAGCTATTTCCCCAGCCCTCCTATAACTAGTATGGATTGAGATAAGCTATAAATGTAAAGCACATACCAGACCATTTTTTTAAAAGAAATGTAAAAAAGCTCATGGAAATTGTTTTCATGTTAATCAATTATGAATGAAATGATAACATGTAGACTGGATTAAATAAAATGTTATTAAAATTAATTTCATTCATTTCTTTTTATTTTATTTAATTGTATTTGTGCTTGAGTTATATTTCTATAGAGAGAACTGGTCCAGAGTTTGGCCTGATCCCAGACTTCTTAGTTGATCCCTAATTCCCTATGTAGATCTTGTCATTTCTTTCCACATAAAGGGAACCCTTGTCAGTCAGTACTGGGGTCCCTCGCTGAATAGAGTCATGGATAGAACACCTCCCTTCCCATCTGAGCTCCTTTCTACTTTTCGTTCTGGTCTGGGGTACAGAGTACAGACATAGCACCTCTTTCACCTTCCCAAGATGCATTGTGACTGACGTCT
The DNA here is from genome assembly GCA_004027025.1 of Myocastor coypus. Classification (NCBI taxonomy): domain Eukaryota; kingdom Metazoa; phylum Chordata; class Mammalia; order Rodentia; family Myocastoridae; genus Myocastor; species Myocastor coypus. The sequence goes on from PVJA010028121.1 coordinate 2,132, forward strand.
CAGCAGGTGCTAGGCCTAGACACAGGGTCAGAATCCTCCAGAAGGCCCTGGGTAGCTGGGCCCACAACGTCTGGAAGGGTAAGGCCAAGTGGCCACCAACACCATGTCTTTTTCTTATTCTAACTCCTTCTCTTGTATGTACCCTCTCCTACCCCCTCCCTTTTCTTCTCTTTTAAAAGTCTAATTCTGAGCAGCCGGCTCTGTTCAGCCTGACTGGTTTGTTATGGCTTATAATCTGCGCCAGGATTAATTAGCTAATTACTGACAAACGTCCGCTGGCAAGATTCTGCTTCAGCTTGTCAGCTTGAAGTGTTTAATTATTTTAATCATTTACTTTCATCTTCAAAATTTATGCTGCCAAGGGAGTTGCAGGGCATCTTTTAATTATGATTTGGAGTTTCTGCTGGGCTGGGTTCTGTTTCTGGGGACAGGGAATGTTATTTTTTTGCTATTTTTTCACCAAAGTCTAAACACCTGTCTACTCCAGCTCTGGTTCTTTGCTCCATGAATGGGAAATGGGATGGGTTCCAAGGCCCATGGACATTGCTCCTGTATCTTAATACATGATGTGTGTAGATGTAAGGTGGAAATTTGAATTTTGAGGGAATAGCCAAAAACTACATGCTAGACAATAACCCAGATATTTGTATTAGTCCCCCCGTGAGCATAAAGTGTATGAAAACTACCTGACAATTAGACAGAGTGGCCTGGGGTGGCCAGAGTGGAGAAGAAAGGTAAGAAAGGAGTTCTTTTATTGATCAATTGAAATACTTTAGGGATGATAAGGTGAGATCCTCCTAAATTTGAATCTCCATGAATTGTCACATACTTGGGCACATCACCCAAATCAATATGCCCCAGAGAATCAATTCTGTCCCCTCAATCAGTGCCCCCTAAAGGTCATTCTGCCTTCTGTCATTGGAGATTTAGTCTTTATTCATAGAAATGCAATGCTGTATCTTGTTTTACATGAGTCTTGTTTGACTAACACTTTGTGAGAGGAAAGTTTCTTCAAATCCATTTTCTCTGGCCAAGAGTTTAGTTTGGGTCCCTCTGAGAGTCCCCTTCTACTCCCTGACTTTGCCACAGTTTTCTTTCTTATAAACACAATCCTGGAAAAAATAGCTCAGCTGAATTTTCTCCCGCATTTCTTTTCCTTTAGTTGCTCTTATTCCTCTTTTTCTTCCTCTTTCATCTCTTCTCCCTAGGCACAGACATCACAATCACTCTGTCCTATTAGGAAGTTCCTTCTGAGATCCAAATCACTCTATTCTGATCTAAAGGTTAATGAGTCTCCTAAGGGCATCTGGTGCAAAAAGGGTTGTAAAGAGTCGCATATTATAAATAGTGCCCCCACCAAAATAGGATGGATTCCTAGTCACTATGCCACAAAATGTGACCTTTCCTGGAGATGGAATCTTTACAAGGATAATCAAGTTAAACCAAAACTATTAAGGCAGACCCTAATGCATATAACAGGAGAAATTAGGCACAGATACACCCAGGCAAAATACTATGCAGAGGAAAGCAGAGGTGGAGTGATGCATCTGCCGCTCAAGGAACGCCAAAGACTCCAGCAGTCAAGACATGTTATGTGCATGTGCCAACTTCCCCAAACAAACTTCACTCCTCTATTTTACTAACATGTACTAATAAAGAATTATATGCAGTTAACTGCATAACTATCACATATACGATTCAATGAATATTGAACAAATGTGTATAGTGGTGAAACAACACTCATTCAAAATAGTTTAAAACAACAATAATAGGGCTGGAGAGATAGCTCCATGGCACAAGTGCCTGCCTCCTGGCAAGTGCAAGGTCATGAGTTCAATCCCCAGTCCCGAGGGGTGGGGGAAGGTTCCCAGGAAACTATCAGGAGCCATGGAAAGGTCATGAAGGAGATTTTTCCTTGGAGTCTTCAGAAGGAACAAAACCTTCCAATATCTTGATCATTAATTTCTATTCTCTAAAAGCATGAGAAGCACTGGGCATGGTGGCGCACGCCTGTAATCCCAGCGCTTGGGAGGCTGAGGCAGGAGGATCAGTGCGAGTTCGAGACCAGCCTGGGCTACCAAAGTGAGCTCAAGGCCAGCCTGAACTGCATAGCGAGACCCTGTCTCAAAAAGACAAAAAAAAAAAAAAGCATGAGAAAACAAATTTCTGGGTGTTGCTGTTTTCAGCAGAATCTCACTATGCAGTTCAGCCAAGCTTTGAATTCACTGTATAGCCCAGGCTGGTCTCAAACTCAAAGTGCCTGAGCCTCCAAAGTGCTGGTATTGTAGGCGTCTGAATTAGAAATTTATAGACAGTCAGACAGGGCCAGGCCCTGAAGGACACGGCACAGAGGACAAAATACCCTGCAACTGTGAGAGAGAGGATGTTCCTGCTGTGGACCTGACCTAAAGACCAAAGACTGAGCAAGTGTTTACCTTGCTAAAGATAAGCAACTGGGATTGATCATCGCCTTGAGGAAGCCAGGATGAGTCACTGATCCCACCCCTACCAGCTGGCTACTGGATAAACTGCTCTATATTTCTGCCCACTTGCTAGGTGACTTGCTTCCTCATTTGATCCTGGATTTAACCAATTTTACCTGAGTAATCGTACTTGTAATCTCATGGGTTGGCCATAGTTTTGTCCCATCTTATGCACACCTAAGAGAGTTTCCATGTTCTCCACCTTAGACCTGCCTCACCGTGTGATTTTACTCTATGAAAATCCCTGGAAGAGACAGCTTCCCCCAGCAACCTGCTCAGGTCCCCCTTCTGTCTCTCCCTCAAACAAGCTTTTTCCTCCCAATAAATACTCAACTCTTAACCTCCATTTGTTCCTAAATTTCATTCTTCGATTTTAGAGAATACGAACTCATCCTGGGTACCTTTCAGGTTGGGAGTTTCATTTCCCTGTATCACTGGGATTATAGGTGTACACTACCACTCCAGACAAAATTTCTTCTTTATGTCTCAGTTTTTGGCACTTTATTAAGGGAGCCATAGGAAATGAATACACCCCCAAGGAAGCTCTGGTTGGTCTTTATAAATCTGTGTCACGGGACCCACAGCAGCTTCTGCAGGATCCTGAGAATTCTTGATGTAGTAGCCACCAAGGGTTAACCCAGCCCCAGGCTGGAAGTGACTGAGGTGACAGCTCAGAGCTGTGACACTAAGGAGGGGAGAAAGATCAACTTAATGAGTTCAGCGGTGCCATTAATGAGGCTCCAGGCTCAATCCAAGGGCATCTGAGTTGGCCTACATGAGGGCACAACAAGCCTGGGGATGCCAGAAGCCAGGCCACCACTAGCCATGATGTGATGTGATCTGTCCTCCTTCCACAGGGCCTGGGATGGGAGTAAGAGTGGACACGGAGTCCTTCCAAATGGCTCAGATGGCAGGAGAGTCCCCTCCCTCTCTCTGGACCTGACACTGCACTTAGCATCACATTTTCCAACATGTAAGTTCACACCTGAGTCAACTGTCATATACATTTCTACCTACCTGTGCCAGGCTCAGCGTTGTGCCAAGCTTGGCAAAGCACTCTGCTTGTTCCCTCCTCCCCCTCCCGTCATGTCTGAAGTTGTATCTGAAACAGCTTGCTTCTAGGAATACAACGGAGCATCTTATCCTCCTGTGCAACAAATGCACAGGGAACTACCTGCCCCAATCCTGTACCTTTGCCTGGGCCCCCTTCCTATTCCCTGCTAGAAATACCTTCCTCCTTTGGAGGACCCTGACCTTGAAGTCAGAGTCAGGTCTGCCAGAGTTCATAGACCCTGCTTAACAAATGCCTTCCTCACCTACAGGCCTATTCTGCCTTTGGAGGAGGACAGTCACATCTGGTCCCTGTCGCATTCTATGCCTCTTCTAGCATCCTTATAGGATGAGAGATGCAGCCCCCACCCTGAGCTGTCAGAACCACACAGGCAGATGAGGCTGGGCCTGTGGGCTAATAATGAAGTAAGGAACGCAGACAGGCAAGCTAGGGCCAGGGTCCACCCTATTTTTCCCTTTAGGGCAAGCCATTCTAAATCTAAAACCATTTAGATGCAATTCCCTTCTAAATCCCAGTTTCCTTGCCTGAGAAGTGAGGTTGTAATCTCTACTCTATAGAATTACAATTAGTCTATAAATTATAATTGAATCTCTAAAGTTTTAATTAGGTTAAATAAATACACAACATGCAAGAGTCATGCTCTATATACATACAATGAAATATTTTTCAGCTTTGAAAAAGGACAAGAGGCCAGGCATGGTGGCATATGCCTATAATCCCAGCACTTAGGAGGCTGAGACAGGATGATCAGTGCGAGTTTGAGACCAGCCTGAGCTACAAAAGTGAGCTCAAGTCCAGCCTGAACTGCATAGCAAGACCCTGTCTCAAAAATACCAAGAACGAATGAAAGAAAGAAAGAAAAATAAAAAGAAGAGGGACAAGAAAAAGAAAAGGAGGGCCAGGCGTGGTGGCACACTCCTGTAATCCCAGCACTTGGGAGGCTGAGGCAGGAGTATTGGTACGAGTCTGAGACCAGCCTGGGCTGCAAAGTGAGCTCAAGGCCAGCCAGAACTGCATAGTGAGACCCTGTCTCAAAAAGACAAAAAAAAAAAAAATAAATAAATAAAAAAGAAAGAAAGAAAGAAAAGGAATGGAATTCTGACACATGCTACATGCATAAACCTCAAGTGCTTTATAAACCTTAAGTGAAATACACCAGTCACAAAAGACAGATTACATGATTCCACTTATGTGAGGTCCCTGGAGTAGTCAAGCACCCAGACCCAGGGAGGGTATGGTAGCTTCAGGGGATGGAGGGAATCGGGGAGGGGGGAGTTACTGTTTAATGCAAAATGAAAAGGAGTTTCTAGGGGAGGTAGCTCAGTGGAGTAAGTGCTTGCCTGGCAAGCACAGGTCCTGAGTTCAATCCATGGTACTGAAAGAAAAACAAAGTTGTAGAGGACAGTAGCAATGGTTGCAATAACACTGTGAGCATTTTTAATGCCACAAAATTGTTCACTTAAAATGATAACCTTTATGCTATGAATATTTGACCACAATTCAAAAATAAATAATAAGCAGTGTAGAGATAACACAGTGTTATAACACATTTAGCATGTACTGGGCCCAGAGTTCAATCCCCAAGACCAAAGTCAATTAATCAATTGATTAATTAATTAATTAAGTGTAAATGGTAAGGCTCTGAACCAGTGCGACAGCTTGTGTTACAGACACTTTCACTCTTGACCCTGTGGGCTATTACAGGTTTCCTCTACTGCAGTAGATGTGCCTGCTTTCTCATTTGTCTTCATCATTTTCAAATAATGACCATGAAATGCACATCTCTAATTGGCACAGGTTGAATCTCTGGTCTTCACTTTCTAAATACAGTAGTGCTGTGTTCTAATATTGGTTCTGCTGAGGAGAAAGAGGCTGAACTCACAGCATAAGTGCTGTCAGCACTTAAGAGAACGCATTGGGGTCTTGGCACAGGGATACAACCGGTGCTCGACTGTGAGGCAATGTCACTGACAGCACAAGAATATAAACTAGCATTTTGCCAGAGTTTGTCTCCCTATTGCTCCTACCTGTGGCTGCATCACACAGTGGGGCTCAGAGGTGGTAGACAAGGCCCTTTCTTCTCTCTTTGGGACAGTTCTCCAAGTGGCCTTGAGTTTATCCAGTTCTCTTTTTACTTGTATACCAATACTGAGAGCAACTAGAATGTCGTGAAAGTGCAATATCTAGAGATACTGGAGCATGCTGGATCAGCCTGGGCTCTATTCCAGTCCCTTCAGAAACAGGATGTCCTTCAAAATTGCTGCCTAGCAACTCGTGTTGCCCTGGAGTATGAAATCCAGGGCAGGCTGCTTCTGGGGTCCCTCACATACAATGCAAGTATGGTATTTACAGATGAGATTCCATCTGCCCTGGCCACCTCCCTGACCCTTGGGGAACTTGCTTTTGAGGAATCCCTTGCTGTCTGTTTGTAAGCAACAAGCCCACTTTGTGTAACATGTTGTATGTTGGATTCAGGGAAGCTGGTGACCAGTGCGCAATGAACCTGGTTCACATTGCCTTCCCTGGCTATTGAGGGACACAATGGACATTATAGTGGATTTGGGAATATAGAGAAGAGCACATATTTGCAATGCATACATTTCTTAGTTTTGTTATGTATCAAATGTGGACAGTAATACTTGATGCATGGGGTTGCTCTGAGAATGTTGTTTGGTATTTAATAGAGGCTCAATAAGCATTTGTTGAATTGAAAATGTATTGGCATAAAAAAAGCAAAACTAGGTACCTAAGAAAATGTGTGGATGATGGAGAAGACATAGTGGGTAAATCCTGGGTTTGGGGTGTAGCCAACACCTATCTTGGTAGCAGTTCTGAGTGGGAGGAAAGGAAGAGAAGGGAAAGCAGGTCTGAAGAAAGATAATTAGTGTTGCTATAATAAGTTTTTTTTTTTTTTTTTTTTTTGGTTTTTTTGAGACAGGGTCTCGCTATGCAGTTGAGGCTGGCCTTAAGCTCACTTTTGTAGCCCAAGCTGGTCTCAAACTTGCACCAATCCTCCTGTCTCAGCTTCCCAAGTGCTGGGATTACAGGCATGAGACACCACGCCCAGCTTACAATAAGTTTTGAGGAAGACAAATCCTCTAAATCCAATAGGGAGGTGCCTCCAGGTAGGGCAAACTAAAAGTAGCCTGACTGCAAGTGACACATCTGGGCTAGGAACAGAAACTAATAAATTGGAAAAAAAAATGACCTGGGCATAGATAAAACATAAAACATACAAATAAAAGAGAAGCGCACTGGGAGTCTATGTCAACATTTTAAAGAGTAGGTAGAGGTGAAAGGGCATAGGACCAAAAATAAAATATCATGAGGGAGGAAGAGGAGGAGCTGAGATTAGCTGGGATGTGGATTAACAAAAGGATCTATTCGTAGGCTAGTGAGATAGCTCAGGGGTAAAAAAAAAACGCCTGCCTAGGCAAGCTTAGGCAACCTCAGGGACTGTGGTTCGATCCCTAGCACCACATGCTGCGCCAGCCCCACCCCAGGGCTGGCTAAGCCAGCCATAACATAAATAAATAAAGTTTTTAAAAAAAGGATCTAGGGGCTAGGGAGATAACTCCGTGGCACAAGTGCCTGCCTGGCAAATGCAAGGTCGTGAGTTTGAACCCTGGTCCCACCAAAAAATAAATAAATAAATAAAAAGGATCTATTTGTATAGTTCTTGCAAGAGTGGTGGGGCAGAAACCAGACCTCAGGATGCTGAGGAAAGAATGAAAGAGAGGAAGCATTCCAATTCTTCCCAGAGCTTTGGCAGCGATGGAAAGGAGATTTTAATGGTATCTTCAGGAAAGGCAAGTCTGGTTTGGAATAGAGATGAGCTGGGCAAGTTGTTGAGCTACAGAAGAAGCCGGTAGGGCAAGAGAAGTGTGAAGACACAAGTTGAAGTTGCAGATGTGTGAAGGGTTGAAGCCAGGCGTGGTGGTGTATACCTGCAATCCCAGCACTCAGGAGGCGAAGGCAGGAGGATTGCGATGAGTTTGAGGCCAGATTGGGCTACATAGCAAGATCCTGTCTCAAAAGTTAAATTAAAATCTTAAAAAAGATATGTGAGGAGTTGGTAAGGACCAGATACATGCAGCCTTCAACTGGGCACTCCTGGTCCCCTGTCTGTGTTCATAGTTGGAGAGCCTCTGCCAACATGGACTCTACCTGTGCTGATAAGAGGAGCCCTTTGCCCTTTGGCATGGGCAGAAGGGGAGGAGAAGGGGTATGATTTGGCATTCACATAACCACATACGCTTTCCTCCCACCCCAAATTCACATACAGCCTTTCCAACACACTACCTAGTGCAGTAGACACCATTAATGCATATGGAATGTTTATTAAACATGCCACCCTATGTCTTTCACAAGGTCTTGAGGATCCGAAGAGAAGCCTACCTGAATGTTCTGAGAAAACAGAATACAAAGAAAATGGTTAATATTATTAATTAACAATTCTTATCATTATTAACAAAGAGGTTCACAGGCACACACAAATCCGTGAGCACATACAGTGGCTCTCCTGCATCAGCCTTGCACACATAGATTCACACCCAAGCTCACATTATTAGGCAGGGGCAGATGTGTTCCCACCGGTGGATGAATCCACTTGGGCACATACCTGCACAAAATGAAACTGAGCTCCGTATCTACAAGCCCTAAAGCCGCTTTGCTCCAGGACATTTATTTCAGGAGATTCAATCTGTCTGGAGGAGAGAGAGACAGAGACAGAGAGACAGAGACAGAGACACAGACAGACAGACAGAGACAGAGACAGAGAGAGAGAGACAGAGAGAAAGCAAGTGCTGGGCCTCCTGAGCCATAGTTCCTAACCTTGAGGTGCCCTCAGCCCCCAAGGCAATCCACCTAGTCATCAAATGCATCCCATTGAAGGCCTGCACCTCAGCTACTCCAAGGCCTCTCCTGCTTTCCTCGGTTCACTGCTGCATACCTGGTAGGAAGGCAAGCAGTATACAAATAGGTTACCCCTTGGGTGATGAAAACACTGAGTATCAGGGAGAGAAGTGCTGTCTCCATAAAGTCACTTGTGTCTGCTGTTCTTTTAAGAGGGTCTCAGCCTTTCCTGAGCCCCCAGTCAGTTCTCTGCTAGTCCCCTTAACAGCTGCTTCAACCCTGCTCAGCAAGCCATCTCCATACCTCTCAGCTTTCCTTTGAACACAAAATCTCACCTGCTCCTCTACATAGAGAGCATGAATAGGTTAGGGACATCCGAGGCAGTGATTTCTAGCTTTTTCAACCACCACCACTATCAAGAACCTGCCTTGTACCCTCATCTTTACCTCTCCTTCCCTGAATACTTCAGAGGTATTCAGGGCTAACTGCTCCCTGGGGCTCCACAACCCTCTCTCCCTTCTCTTCCAGAAGCTTGCTCCATCAACTATCTCCTTGCTTTTCTCTTGCATCTTCAGGATCTTGCTGTCTACTAGATCTTTCCCTTCACATGTAAATATGGTCAAAAGTCTCCCTTTCTTTTTTTTTTCAATTTAAAACATGATTTTTTTTATTTCTGGAACTTTCCTCCTGATATTTGTGGTAAAAGCTTTCCATTTAAAAAAAAAAAAAAAAAACTCTGTTATTCAATATTTTCTTCTATTTGTCACTCCGTGCCTTTCCTTCATTGTCAATTCTCTTCAAAGAGAGAGAGAGAGAGAGAGAGAGAGAGAGAGAGAGAGATTGTCCACTCAGTCCTTTCTCCACACTCATTTCCCAAGCACAGCAATGTCTCCTGAACCACCCTTTCCCCGACACCACTTATGTACAGAACTTCCCAGGGACACCAGCCATTTCTTTTGAGATGGACCAATTTCCTCTTTTCTGTTCCCGCAGAAGGGCCCTCTCAGTAGTAATGGATATTATTGACCCTTCCTTTCTTCTTGGAACTCTCTCCCCAGGTTGTCTTCTTTCTTGACAAATATCAACTGTCTTGTCTTCCTCTTATGTCTCTGCCCACCTCTTAATGGCCTTTAGTTCCTCTGCCCAGTTCTAGACGTCGGACCCCTTCAGGTTTACATGAAGCTTCTTTCACTGAGTACTTGAAGAAGTGGGTACACGGATGCGGGGCGCAGATGGCTTTAGGGAGAAGACATCGATTTGAGCCCTGAAGGACAGTATGTAAAGAGAGAGAATGAAGGCAGAGGGTGGTGTCCTAGGTGGAGATGATGGAGGGGTCCGACGTGAATGTTCAATCCACCAAGGAAGCTGACAGTGAAGAAAGGAAGCTGTATCTAATCAATATTCAGCATGTAGCTCCTACCTCCTGAAGCTCTCTGAAAGAAGAGATTTCTATTCCTCTTCTTTTTTTTTTTAAGAAATTTTATTTATTTATTTATTTATTTTCTTGTTTCAGAACCTTTGTTTGTTTATTCACTCATTTTTATGGCCAGCTCAGCCTGCCCTGAGAGCAGGGCTGGCGCAGCATGTGGTACTGGGGATCGAACTGCGGTCCCTGAAGCCTCCCAAGCTTTCCCAAGCAGGTACTTTAGACCACTGAGCCATCCCGCTGGGCCCCTCTATTCCTCTTCTTAGCAACTGAGAATCTCAGGTTTAACCTGAATTGAAACAACATTCTCCCGCCAGGGTTTTCTGGATCCATTTTTTTTTTTTTCTAACTTCCAATTATACCTCATGCCAATGGTCTGAGGGCCCAGGGTATAGCTCACTGGCATAAGCACCTGCCTGACAAGCAGCAATGTCCCAAGTTCAATTCCTGGTAATGTAAAACAAACAAGTAAACAAACAAACAAACACAATACATTCTAAATGTGTTCTTCAGCTGCATAAAATCTCAGATCCACCTTTTGTTGCCTACAAGATGCAGTACGAAGTCAGAGATGTGGTATGTGGGGCCTCTGTGCCAGTTTCCTCTGTAGCCTCATTTCTCTCACTTCCCCTCCCCTTGCCTTTAGAACTCCGCAATCATACCACCTCATCTCTTGACCCCAGAAATCCAATCATGGTGTCATCTCCACCTAGGACACCACCCTCTGCCTTCATTCTCTCTCTTTACGTACCATCCTTCAGGACTCAAATCGATGTCTTCTCTCTAAAGCCATCTGCGCCCCGCATCCATGTACCCACTTCTTCAAGTACTCAGTGAAAGAAGCTTCATGTAAACCTGAAGGGGTCCAACGTGAATGTTCAGTCCACCAAGGAAGCTGCCAGTGAAGAAAGGAAGCTGGGAGAAGAGGAGCATGCACTGTCGTGGTCTGAAAGGCTGACGCTGGGAAGGCAAAGTTCACCAAGCACTGACCAATCATGCAAGTTGATACCGAGAACTAAGGGATTTTTCCTGACTCTGTTTCAGTTAAAGGTTTTTTTCAAGCTATAAACATGTCGGGTTCCCCACTCTATGTCCCCAGAAAAACAAACTTACCCACACGTCATATTTGTTGGGCACTTACAGGCCTTGAGTAATGCATGCTGCATACATTATCAGCTAAAATCCTATGACAAGATCATTACTGTCACTGCATTTTGCAGATGAGGACGGTTCAGAGAGGTTAAGCATTTTGCCCAAAGTCTGATAATAAATGAGCGACAGACTCAAAGTTCAAACCCAGCTCTGAACCCAATGACCTCCCTGGAGCTTGACATTCTTGCCCCCATTTTTACTACTGGAGCACGTTTGTGGGAGGGGAGATCCTAATGTGCCAAGGATAGGGGAAGCCCATTGATAGTTCCCACACTTAATGTCCCCATGGCACCCATCCTGTGTGTGCTGACAGTTTGACAACTTACACAGCAGCTGGTTTGCTCGGAGGAGATCTCTGTTAATTAAAATAACACAAAGGGAGTGCAGTATAAACCAGTGGGTAATTAATGCAGAGAAGGGCCCAGTTGTGCAGTAATGTTCAACTGCTACCTGCCAGAGCATCGCTTTACTCATTGCCTCCAGCTCCTCTGCTGCCCTGTCCCTCTGGCCACGAGCTGTCTGCCTAGGCCCATAGATTGGGAGGGAGAATCTCTCCTCTGAAGCCAGGCCCTGAGTTACTGCTTCTATTGGGCTGTGGCCTCCTTTGAACTGTGCATCTTTCCTGGAAGACACAGGCGATGGCAGGACAGACAAATGATAACTCTCCAGGTTCCAGAATTTTGGGGTGACAATTCCAGAAATTGTTGGCCCCCACCTGCCTATGCTTTAACAAGCTGTCTACCAGCAGTTGTTGCATATGTCCTAGGCCACGGTCTTGCATCAGCCTGCCTCAGTGTCCTGTGTGCTAGGATGAACCCAACCCAATCCATCCACTGCCTGTGCCCCAGCCTTTGACTTGAGGCCTTTCTGGACCTACAACCTAGTCCTGAATCACAGGGATTTGTTGGAATTCTGTTCTCCTTCTTAGTCCTGATCTTCTATCATTTTTTTGTTTGTTTGTTTGTTTATTTGTTTGAGATAAGTCTCACTATGTTATCCAAGCTGGCTCAAACTCTTGAACTCAAAGGATACTCCTGCATTAGCTTCCTTATCTCCATGACTACAGGTGTGCCTTATAGTTGTACCTGGCTTTTGCCTTTCTATTTTCACTAAATTTTGTATTGTGCACTAATTTTATTTATTTATTTATTTATTTATTTATTTATTATTTTATATTATGGCCAGCTCAGCCTGCCTGGAGGTAGGGGTGGGGCTGGTGCAACTGTGGTCCGTCCCTGAGGCTGCATAAGCTTATCTAAGCAGGTACTTTAGACTGCTAAGCCATCTCGTCAGCCCTGTGTAGTAATTTTATTCTATTTTATTTTACATTATTTTATCGTGTCTTTTTGAGACAGGGTCTCATTATGCTGTTCAGGCTGGCCTTGAGCTCACTTTTGTAGCCCAAGCTAGTCTGTGCAGTAATTTTAGATTTACAGAAGATTTGTAACAATAATGAAGGAAATTCCTATCTGCCCCTTACTCCCCTTCTCCATTATTGACATTTTGTTACCTGCTACATTTGTCAGAAAGAAGAATCTAACAATGTGCACTTGACTTCTTTTTCTTCCAGTGCTAGAGATAAAACCTGGGATCTAGCATCTCCTAGAAAAGTGTTGAGCTGCTGAACCATACCCCAACCCTGTGCACTTAATTCTTTTTCTTTTTTTTTTTTTTTTTTTTTTTTTGAGGTGCCAGGGATCAAACTCAGGACCTTGCACTTGTCAAGCAAGAAATTATTCCACTGAGCACTTTCCCTAGCCCTGTACTTGATTCTTTTATTTATTTTTATTAATTTATTTGTCTTTTTCCCTGCTTTGGTACAGGGGATTGAACTCAGGACCTTGTGCTTGCCAGGCAAATGTTTATTCTACTGAGCTATCGCCCTGGCCCTATTTGGTTTTTTGAGACAGGGTCTGGCTATGTAGTTCAGGCTGCCTTTGAGCTCACTTTGTAGCCCAGGCTGGTCTCACACTCACAATAATCCTCCTGCCTCAGCCTCCCAAGTGCTGGGATTACAGGCATGCACCACCACACAAGCCAGAGACAAAAAGTCTTACTATGTAATTCAAGCTGCCTTTGGACCCACTTTTAGCCCAGGCTGGTCCTGAACTCATGGCAATCTTCCTGCCATGCACTTAAATTTTGAACTGGCAGATTTACCCCCCTGGAGCATAAACTCCAGATTTTTCTCTTTTCCACCAAAAGATTCAACAATAATACTTGGAACATGTTCTGTTCAGCACCAACACTGCCTTCCCCTGCATCACTACTTTGCTCAATATCCATCCACAAAGTCAGGACAGGGGCTAGGGATATAGCTCAGTGGTACAGTGCCTGCCTGGCAAGCACAAGGCTGTGAGTTTGATTTCCAGTACCAAAAAAAACAAAAGCCAAGGTTACCCAAGAAGGACCAGCTGCAGTACTCAAGGTCAAAGTTCCTACTGAGTGACCTTCAGTGCTTCTCATCAAGCTCTTCTCTGTAAGCCTCCCACACTACCTTTTGCTCAAACACACTCACTTGCCAATAATCTCCACTAAGTCCACCAATAATCCTTGTAGGCACTCATCCAATAGCAACTCTATCCTCAAAGCTCTCAGTCAGGTTCAATCCAGCAAATGTTAGCCAGGGAGATAGCTCAGTGGCATTAATGACTGCTTGGAAAATACAAGGGCCTGAGATTGATCTGTGGAATCATTAAAAAAAAATTAAAATTAAAAAAATCCAGAGCTTGTGAGATAGCTTAGCAGACTAAAAGTACCTGCTTAGGCAAGCTTAGACAAGCACAGAGAACAGCCAGAGTCTGGGTATTGTGGTACACACCTGTCATCCCTGAGCTGGGGAGGCTGAAAGCAGGAGAATCACCAAAAGTCGAAGCTGCATAATAAGACCCTGCAACATCCAAATACAATTTTTAAAAATCCAGTAAGTATTTATTGATAATAGAGAAACAAAATTTATTCAATTTCTGAAGTTGAACAGACCCCAGTTCTCCGAAAGAAACAGAACCCTTCATGTATGATTACGATCATGTGGTCAGTTGTCTTCCTTTCCTCCGCACTGGGGCTAAGTGCCCAACACCCACAGCTGAGCTTTTAGGAGTAGAAGTTTATTTTGGCTCTCATATTAGAAATTTCAAAGGGACAGCCCGCTTGGGACCCCCTTCTGTCCCCAGCAGCTTTCTTTCCCCAGTGAATATATTCTACTCAAAAGAAAGAAAGAGAAAGCTTCAATCCTTGTGTGATCAATGGAATAGTGCAAGAGGCTTGGCAGAGGAAAGTTGCTCAAATTAAGGCAGTCAGGAAACAGTGAAAGGAGGGAGGGATGAGGAAGAGAGCTGTATTCTTTCAGGTTCCTAACCCAGCAGTGACCCCTCTTCTAAGCAGATCCTGCCTCTTAACAGCAAGCCCAGGTTTCCCATGGTTCAGTCGCCTTCCAAATAGAGGGAGTTTCCAGGCCATTTTAGATTTAATCCATAACATTCTGCTCCTGTCTCCCAAGACTTGACTGCATCTCGTTACGAAATTGGCACTTCACCAATCAAGCAGTGCAAACATTAAATCCTATAGCTCTACGTCTGTGGTAGCTGATACACGCTGTCAGCTTGAGATGTCAGAATCTTAGCTAGACCCGGCAGTGGGGACTCCGCCCTTGGGCGCGATTGGTTCTGCCCTAGGGAGCCACTGACCCGCCCCAGAGTGACTCTACACACACACACACAAAAAAAAACATGTATAAAGGAGTTGAGGGAGGCTTCTCTGCCCTCCATGCTTCCTGGAAGAAGTACCAGTCTTCGTCACTCATTTTGCAAATGTGACATTTCGGAGGAGCTCAATCGTCTCTGTGGAGCACTGGTCTTGGCAGTCAGCAGAGAAGGAAGAGAGAGGCTTGATGGACACCGCAGCTATTGCTCCTCCTCTGCTCTTCGTTTTTTTCTACTGCCATGAACTGCTGCCATTTGCCTTGGAGCCAGAAGAGAATATACTGAAGCTTCCACTGTGAGCTAAATAAACCTTTCCTTCCGTAATTTTGAGTGTTGGGTATTTGTCCCAGCAACAGATAAAAAGTAACTAAGAAAATGTCCCACACTGGGGGCAAAGATATGAACTTCCAAAGGCTTGAATGGCTCCACCTCTATGGTATTGCCAATGGTTGTACCACACATACACACACACACACACACACACACACACCCTAATCTTCTCTCTTGGCCTGATTTTGCTCAGTGCCTGCAGAGTTCCTCAGTTGTCCTGAATGCCTTGTTTCTTCCACTTTCTAAGATCTCACTCATAGCCTCGTGTGCTTTCCTCTCCGGAGCACACTGTCTGGTCTCCTAGGCCTTCTTCTGAAATCAGAGTGGAAGCCTTTCTGAACCCACAACTCTTGCATTCTGCAGGCACCTAAACCTAGCACCATATGGATGATGCCAAGGTCTGCTGTCCATTCCATCAGCAGCAAGGACCCCTTGGCTCATGTCCACAGTGGTCTTGGACTGCTTGGATGGCTGAGCACTGTGAAATGAATCCAAATCCCAGCAAAACAATTCCCTAGCAGCCCTTTGGAGCATCATGCTCTGGAGCTGTTTTTTCTTTTCTTTTCTTTTCTTTTCTTTTTTTAAGACAGGATCTCACTATGCAATTCAGACTGGCCTTGTGATCACTTTTGTAGCCCCCAGGCTGGTCTCAAACGGCAGAGATACTCCAGGGCAAGAGGGTGCACCTGGGGAGCCAGAGCCAAGACCACATAGCATGTGGGGCTGGGGATTGAACTCAGGTCCTTGCACTTGCTAGGTAAGTGCTTATGCCTTTGAGCTATCTCTCTGGCCCCAAGGGCTATTTTTTCTTTTTTCTTTTTTTAAATTTTATTTATTTTCTTGTTTCAGAACCTTTGTTTATTCACTCATTTTTATGGCCGGCTCAGCCCACCCCAGAGGCAGGGTTGGCACAGCATGTGGTGCCGGGGATCGAACTGAGGTCCCTGAAGCCGCCCAAGCTTTCCCAAGCAGGCGCTTTAGACCGCTGAGCCATCCCACCGGGCCCCCCCCCCCACAAGGGCTATTTTTTCAAACAAAATCTTTTACTTTTGCACCTCTTACCCTGGAAGCCCAGGGCCACGCTGCTCCTCTGGATATCCTCAAGGCACCCTTCCTATTGTCCTGATGAAACATTCTTGTCTTCTTTTTTTTTTTTGTCTTTTTGAGACAGGGTCTCATTATGCAGTTCAGGTTGGCCTTGAGCTCACTTTTGTAGTCCAGGGTGGTCTCGAACTTGCACCAATCCTCCTGTCTCAGTCTACTGAGTGCTGGGATTACAGGAGTGCACCTCCACTCCCGACTCTTCTCTCTTTTTTATATTTATTTATTTATTTATTTATTTATTTTTGCAAGACCGGGGTTCAAACTCACAACCTTGCACTTGCCAGGCAGGCACTTGTGCCTCAGAGCTATCTCCCCAGCCCCTTCTCTCTTTTTTAAAGGTCTTGTTTCTGATCATTTACATTTAACAGATCTTTTATTTTTTTAAAAGATATCATTTATTTATTTATTTGGTACAAGTTCTCGCTATGTGGGTTGGACTCCTAGTGAGCCTCCTGGCTTAGCCTTCCCAGTGCTGGGACTACAGGTATGCACCACCAAGCCCAGTTTCAGTGGCCGACTTGACTTGGGGCTGGAGTGGCATGCAGTACCAGGAATTGAACCTGGGTCCTTGCTCTTGCCAGGCAAGTGTTTAGACTACAGAGCTATCTCCCCAGCCCTGGCCTTCTCTTTTAAATGAAATATCATGAGTCCTCAGCTATAGTTTCCATAGACTCCTTTTTTTTTTAAACCAGGGATCAAACTCAGGACCTTGCACTTGCCAGGCAGACACTTGTGCCCCTGAGCTATCTCCCTGGCCCCTGATCTTTTCTTTTAATACTAATCTTTTAGCAACCAAGCTCTCCTCAGCCAAAACTATATAGCTCCTAACTTTTTTTTTTTTCTGGTTCAGCCCAGGACTAATGCAGCATGTAGTACTGAGGATCAAACCATGGTCCCCTGTGCCTACCTAAGCTTGCTTAAGCAGATGCTTTAGATCTCTGTGCTATCTTGCCAGTCCCTATTGGTCCTACTTTACAAGAACTTCCTTTCTGTAAACTCATTTTTTTTCTTTTCAAGATAGGGTCTCACCATGTAGTTGAGGAGGTCCTTGAACTCACTTTGTAACCCAGGGTAGCCTTGAATTTACAGTGATCCTCCTGACTTAGCCTCCTGAATGCTGAGATTATAAATCTGTGTCACCACTGTGTCCCACCTAAAACATTGTCTCATTTTGTTTTGTCTTTATCTTTTTGAGAGAGGGTTTTTCTATGCCATTTAGTCTGGCCTTGAACTCACACTATAGTCCAGGCTGGCCTCAAACTAGCACCCATCCTTCCTGCCTCAGCCTCCTAAATTCTGGGATTACAGGTATTCACCACCATGCCCCAAACTCAAGATTTTTAGAATCATTCAGTTGTTCCATTTGCTCTTCATTCTCAACATAGAGCTGGATAAAAACCTCTAGTAACACCCATGCTGTAACCTCAACATTGAGTGAAATTTCCTCCATCAATGAATTAAATTAGTCTAGCATCTTTACCTATAGCCCACAATAATGTACTATACACTTAAACTTTAAGAGGGTGGATCATGTTGTATTCTTACCATAATAAAATAAAAAATTAAGGTATTAAATATTATTTTTCAAGCCAGGCATGGTGGCTCATGCCTGTAATCCCAACACTTGGAAGGCTGAAGCAGGAGGATCGGTGTGAGTTTGAGACCAGCTTGGGCTACAAAAGTGAGCCCAAGGCCAGCCTGAACTGCATAGTGAGACCCTGTCTCAAAAACGCAAAATAGGGGCCTGGCGGGATGGCTCAGTGGTCTAAAGCGCCTACTTGAGGAAGCTTGGGCGGCTTCAGGGACCACGGTTCGATCCCCGGCACCACATGCTGCGCCAGCCCTACCCTCAGGGTGGGCTGAGCCAGCCATAAAAATGAGTGAATAAACAAACAAAGGTTCTGAAACAAGAAAATAAATAAATAAATAAAATTTTATAAAAGAATTTTAAAAATGGTAAATAAATAAATATGATTTGTTTATGTTTTGTTGACTATATCTTATAGTACTAGATTTTCTTACTATATTTATAATTTTCACTTGTGAACCTATCTTTGGACAAATTTTTTCCATGGATTCTATGAATGCCTTGGACTATGATGAGTGTGAATTTCTTCTCAATGGTGTGGTTCACTATCTCTGGATCAATTTTTACCTTAAGCTGGGGTTATTCTGACACTGAGCTTTCTATTTTTTGAAAGATAGTGCAAAATCATAGTCACCCACTCACACATTGCTCAGGCCAGAGGTTCTGATATCTCAGAGTTACATGAATTCTTCTCATGGTTTGGGTTTAATGGCCCATTTCTACTTCTGGCCATACTCTTAGGGAATGGGAAAACGTAGAATCTTGCGAACATGAATAATGGCAGGGATAGCCCTTCCCTGCCTTCAATGTTTTGTTTTGTTTTGTTTTGGGTTTTTTGTTTGTTTTGTTTGTTTGCAGGGATCCTGTTTCTACCCTGGAGTCTTACCCTGGCTTTTAACAAAAGTCCAGACCTAGGCCTAGATTTCTACATTTTAATTTTTATTTCTACATTTTTATTGTCTATGTGTCTTTGGCTTCCACTCATTCCTGAAGGAACCACAGTACTGTCTCAGCATTTTAAAAATATGAAATTTTAGTTTTGTTGCTCTCAGCATCAGATATATACTAGGCTTATGCAAAGAACTATGAGTTTGAGGCCATCCTGGGTTTCTGAGCAAGACCTTGTCTCAAAAACAAATAAATATAGGAGCTGGTGAGATAGCACAGTGGACTTAAGTGCCTGCTTAGGCAAGTGCAGGGACCACGGCTCCATCCCCAGCATGACATGTCTTGCCAGCCTGGCCCTCGGAGCAGGCTGAGCCAGCCCGTGTCCTGGGCGTGGTGACACTTGCCTGTAGTCCCCGCACTTGGGAGGCTAAAAGCAGGAGGATCAGTGTGAGTTTGAGCTATGCAGTGAGCCCTGTAACAACCAAATACATACATACATGCATATGTATATATATATATATATATGCAAAACAAACAAAAATAATAATCCTAAAATCTTCCATGCTGCCTTTCTATGTGTTTGAAGCCAAAAGGCCTACTTAATCTGCCATCTTTTTTTTTTTTTTTTTTTTTTTTTTTTTTTTTTTTTTTGTCTTTTTGAGACAGGATTTCGCTATGCAGTTCAGGCTGGCCTTGAGCTCATTTTTGTAACCCAGACTAGTCTCACACTCCTACCAATTCTCCTGCCTCAGCCTCCCAAGTGCTGGGATTATAGGCATGCACCACCATGCCCAGCTCTTCAGTCTACCATCTATTTTTTCAATCTGCCATCTTGAGCAGGAGTGCTGGGAGAAGAATTATTCCACACACATGATAAGAATATAGAGATAATGGTGTCTCAGAAGATGAGAGAAAAATGTTTGAAAAAAGAGAATCACCTGTACCATATCAATATTCTTTATGGACACATAAAACAAGACCTGCACAGATACCATTAAATATGAAAATATAGCCAGGTTTGGTGATGCAGGCCCATGATCCCAGTACTCTGGGAGGCTGGGGCAGGAGTATCCCAACAAGTTTAAGCCTAGTCTGGGTAAATTGAGTGATTTAGCAAGACTTTGTCTCAATAGGAAAAATTAAAACAGGCTAGGAAAGTAGATGGAGGGCGTGGTGGCACATGCCTATAACCCCAGCATTTGGGAGGCTGAGGTAGGAGGACTGGTGTGAGAGTGAGTTTGACACCAGCCTGGGGTACAAAAGTGAGCTCAAGGCCAGCTTGAACTTCATAGTGAGTCCCTGTCTCAAAAAGAAAATGAAAGAAAGTAGATGGATACAGAGGCCTTATATTCAACCCCCAATACCCCCCAAAAAAAAAAATTAACAGGGAATGATCATGTCTGTAATCTCAGCTATTCATGAGGCTGAGGCAGGAGGTTGGCAAATTCCAGGCCCTCTGGACAATTCAAGAAGATCTTGTCCCAAAATACAAAAAAAATTTTTTCTTAAATGGTTGGATAAAGCACATGGACTAGCACGTGCCTATAACCCCAATATTCTGGGAAACTAAAGCAGGAGGATCAAGTTCAAACCCACACTGGGCAATGTACTTAGTGAAACCCCGTCTCAAAATATAAATGAATAAATAAATAAGAGGAGTGTGGTAGCAAACAGCTGAAACTACAGCACTTTGGAGGTTGAAGCAGGAAGATCACTGTGAGTTTGAGGCCAGCTTGGGCTATAGAAGCAAGTTCAAGGCCATTGTGAACTATGTAATAAAACCTTGTCTCAATAAATACATTAATGGAGAATGGGTGAGACAGCTCAGTGGACTAAGTGCCTGCTTTGGCAAGCACAGGGACCAGGGTTCGATCTCCAGTCCCACATGCCACACAGGCCCTGCCCTTGGGGCATTCTGAGCCAGTGGCCAAGTCTTGGTGTGTGTAATCCCAGTGCTGGGGAGACTGAAAACAGGAGGATCACTACAAGTCCAACCTACACTGTGAGACCCTGTACCAAATACATACGTGGAAAAAATAAAAATAAATAGATTAAAGGAAAACTTAATGATAAATAAAATTGATTTTTAAAAAACAGAGAAAGATAGCCGGGCGTGGTGGCTCACGCCTGTAATCCCAGCACTCGGGAGGCTGAGGCAGGAGGATGGGTTTGAGTTCGAGACCAGCCTGGGCTACAAAAGTGAGCTCAAGGCTAGCCTGAACTGTATAGGGAGACCCTGTCTCAAAAAGACAAAAAAAAAAAAAAAAACAGAGAAAGAGAAGTGGAACAGAGACAGGCAGGTGGGCAGGTAGCAAGAGGAATGGATAAATACAGAACAGGTGGATGATGGCCGGGCACTGTGGCGCACACCCGTACTTCCAGCACTCTGAGAGGCTGAAGCAGGAGGATAGCAATTTTGGATGACTTGGCAATTTAGTGAGGCTCTGTTGAAAAATAAAAATAATTTAACATGGCTAGGGATGTATATAGCTCAGTGTGAAAGCTCTGGAATGTTGCTCAGCGGAAAGCCCTAGATTCAGGCACAAACACAAAACAAATTAAAAAATAGGACTTGAAACGTGGCTTAGTGTCGGAACACTTGACCTACCAGGCCCAAGGCTCTGGGTTTTATCTCCCGCAGGACAAAAAATAAGGGACATCTGGACAAAGACTGACACCATCCTCCTCCCTACACTGGCTTCTAGACTCAATCCCCTTCCCTCAGTCTCCTCCATAGCGCAAAGTTCAGGGCGAAGGCTGGTGCAGGGCGGCACTCACTCCTGAAGAGGCTGGTGCGGAAGGGAGGAAGGCTGCGGCTGAGGGCCGGCGAGAGGGGGAGGGGAGAGTAGAGGAAGGGAGCGCCCCGGGCGGGGAGCTGCGGAGGTGTGGAGACAGAGGCTTAATGACAAGCCTGGGGTCCACTCCACTTGCTGAGATGAGCCGGCTGGGGCTGCGAGGTGGGAGCGATGGGGAAATTGGAAAAGGGACATGTTCATTTTTCAATGCGCTTTCTCTCTCTCTGTCTCTCTCTGTCTCTCTGTCTCTCTCTCTCTCTCTCTCTCTCTCTCTCTCTCTCTCTGTCTCTCTGTCTCTCTCTCTCTCTCTCTGTGTGTCTGTCTGTCTCTCTCTGTGTCTCTCTGTCTCTGTCTGTCTGTCTGTCTGTCTGTCTCTCTCTCCACACACACACACACACACACACACACACACACACACACACCTTAATAAAGAGCCAGAGGCACCCTGTGCTCTGGCTTTCCACTCCCTGTCTGCAGCGGACCCATGGCCATGGCACCATGGCAGAGAGGTAGAAAAGGTCGCAGACTGGAGAAGTAGGGCTTCAGCTCCGGCCTCGGTGGAAATGGCTTGAAGAGCCAGCAACAAAGTCCAGAGCATGAGCTCCATTCTGCTGCTGGGAAGAAGATCCTTCGTTTGCTGCACCCAGCAAAGACCTCAGAAAGCCCTCAGCCCAGCAACCCCTCACACTTAGGGTCACAAGAAACCAGGGGCACTCACCAAGCCCAGAGCCTTGCTCCATCCTCTATCTCCATCCCCTGGGGGAGATAGTGAGACTGGGACTGGGCCAAATCCCCTGGGCCAGGGAGACACTGGGCTCGTCCTAGCCAGCGTCTCAGATCCAATTCGTCTCAGACCCAATTCGGCACCCTGCCCAGAGTAAAACCCACATCTGCCTAGCAAAGGGGCTACATCTAGCAAGAGCTCCTTCCATCAGCTAGGTGTTACACCCTAGCACTAGGGAGGAAGCCCTTCCCCCCACTCTGACCTGCTAGAAGAGCTGGTGGCTTCTGTGTCCAGCAAACACAGGCCAGTCCACACAGAGCCCCAAGTACTGGGCCTTCGAGGTTAGGTGCAAATAATCTCAACCTCCATCCTAGGTAATAACCGCAGGAATCCATCCCTTCTCTCATTTATTTCTGAGGCTCCTGGGAGGTGTTGACTTGGTCCTTTAGCTCACTGACTGCAACTCTACAATGCTAGGGCACTAGCCACATAGACTATGATGATAATATAACTCCCCTTGTGTTTCTTTTTCTTTTTTCATTATTTATTATTATTATTATTATTATTATTATTATTATTATTATTATTTAGTACTAGATCTCACTGCACAGATCGGACTCTCCTGTTTTCAGCCTCCCAAGAGCTAGGAGGTGGGCACCACCATGTCCAGTCTCAGTCACCATCTCAGCATTCCCCAGGGGTGGGGCCTGCACTGCACAGCATGCTGGGGATTGAACCCTGGTCCCTGTGCCTGCCTAAGCAGGAGCTTATGTTTCTTTCCATGTCCTTATGTTTCTTTCCAAGTCGCCACTAGCTGTTCCTTTTTTTTTTTTTTTCCCCCAAAAATGTATGTTATCCAAGTCAAAGAGGTAAAACTCTCCAAAATCATTTGCAGTACCTGATTCAAAGTTTCCCAGCTTACTTGTAGACTTATTTACAATGAATATAAGGTTTTTGTTCTTTGGGTTTTCTTTTGTTTTTGCTTTTGAGACAGGGTCTTGCTATGCAGTTTCAGGCTGGTCCTGTGCTCGTTTTTGTAGCCTCCAGGCTGGTCTCAAACTTGTAGCCATCCTCCTGTCTCAGCTTCCTGCGTGCTGGGACCATAGGCATGTACCACCATGCCCAGTTCCTGGGGTTCCTGGGAGAGATGGCACACCCGGGGTTCCAGAGCCCGCACAGCATGTGGGCGCAGGGATTGAACTCAGAACCTTGTGCTTGCCAGGTAGGCACTTATGCCTCTGAGCTATCTCCCCAGCCAACCACGAAGAGTTCATCTTTCAGCTAGGTGTTCAACAGAGTTTGTTTAGTTCCACCACTCCGAAGGCCAACACAGTGCCTCGGTGCAGGTCATTCACAGAAGTCCTATAATGTACAGTCACACAGGCTGGACTGGGGCAGACAGCAGTCAGGGGCACACTCTCACAACAGCACATACAGACAATCATGTGAGTGTGTGTGTGTGTGTGTGTGTGTGTGTGTGTGAGAGAGAAAATACACAAAACAGATTTACCAACCTCATCCTCTTTAAGTGTTAGTTCCATCCCTCCCTACCCACTGGCAAATGCCATCATACTTCCTGTCTATAAGTTTGGCTACTGCAGGTATCTCATATAAATGGAATCATACACTATTTATCCCTTTTTATTGTCTTATTTCACACAGCATAATGTCCTAAAGGTTCATCCACATACCATGAATCAGAATTGCCTTCCTTTTCAGGGTTAAGTAATATTCTACTGTATACATGTACCACATTTTGCTTATTTATTCATCTGCTGCTAGGCATTGTAGTTGTTTCCACCCTTTGAGTATTGTAAATAATGCTGCAATTATTTATTTATTCAGTTTTGTGGGACCGAGATTCAAATTCATGACCTTGTACTTGCCAGGCAGGCACTTGTGCCATGGAGCTATCTCCCCAATCCCTCTACAATTAATATATTTGTGCTTTTGGTTGTTTTGAGCATATAAGCAGAAGGTGAAATTGTTGGATCATATGGTAACTCTATGTATAATTTTTTTGAAGAATTATCATACATTTTCCACTCTGCTACATTATTTTATAGATCCACGGTAATCCACAAGGGGGGCTGGCAAGTAGCTCATCAGACTAAAATGCTGTACGCTCATTAACTCAGTGCTGGGGAAGCTGAAAACAGGAGGATCACTATGAGTGCAGGCTACACAGAGAGATCATGTGACACCCAAATACAGAAATAAAGAAAGAAAGAAAGAAAGAAAGAAAGAAAGAAAGAAAGAAAGAAAGAAAGATAGTTTCAAGGTTATTTCTTTTCATCAGATTGAAACCCAGGTCCCTCTCACTGGATAATTAAAGAGTTACCTTCAGCCATTTATTTTTCAACTTGGAGTTGGTGGCCTATGTGTAATGTAAGGTAACAGTATAATGTGACTATAATGAATAAAAATGCACAGGAACTGGGCCCGGCGGGATGGCTCAGTGGTCTAAAGCGCCTGCTTGGGAAAGCTTGGGCTGCTTCAGGGACCGCGGTTCGATCCCCGGCACCACATGCTGCGCCAGCTCTGCCCTTGGGGCGGGCTGAGCCGGCCATAAAAATGAATGAATAAACAAATAAAAGTTCGGAAACAAGAAAAATAAATAAATAATAAAAAAATAGTATTAAAAAAAAACAAAAAAACAAAAAAAAATGCACAGGAACTAAAACAATCTTTCTTCGTGTTGCTAAGAAACACGTACCTGTCTGGACACACTGCCTTTCGTCTATCTGCTCACCGGATGATGGGCTTTGGGTACATTTCCACTTTGACCAACTGTGAGTTATGACTGCCGCTCTGGCATGACATTTTGCCCAAGTTTCTCTGTGGCTGTATGTTTTCCATTCTCTTGGGGAATATATGTGCAAATTAGGCATAGAATTGCTGGCTCGTATGGCAACTCTATGCATAAACTTGAGAGGAACTACGGAGTTGCTTTCCAAAGCAGACGCACAATTTTCCACTGCCACCAGCCTTCCTCAGTCTTCATCAACACTTGTTAGCTATTGTTTTCTTCTTAACCTCCGTGTGGAGGTAAAGTAGAAACTCATTGTGTTTTGATTCACATTTCAATGATAGCTAATGATAGTCACCACAATTCATTTTTTTAAAAAAACAATGTTTTCTTAACAAAAGGAGGCCAAATTTTCCCATTCTAAAAGTACATGTTTTGGGCCTCGTGGGATGGCTCAGTGGTCTAAAGCCCCTGCTTGGGAAAGCTTGGGTGGCTTCAGGGACCGCGGTTCGATCCCTGGCACCACATGCTGTGCCAGCCCTGCCCTCGGGGTGGGCTGAGTCGGCCATAAAAAATGAGTGAATAAACAAACAAAGGTTCTGAAACAAGAAAAAAAAAATAAAAAATAAAATTCATTTATTTATTTATTTATTTATTTTTGTCTTTTTGAGACAGGGTCTTGCTCTGCAGTTCAGGCTGGCCTTGAGCTCACTTTTGTAGCCCAGGCTGGTCTCGAACTCGCACCGATCCTCCTGCCTCAGCCTCCCAAGTGCTGGGATTACAGGCGTGTGCCACCACGCCCGGCTCAATAAAATTTAAAAAAATAAAAAATAAAAAAAAATAAAAGTACATGTTTTGGAGCCGGGCGTGGTGGCGCACGCCTGTAATCCCAGCACTTGGGAGACTGAGGCAGGAGGAT
>PVJA010028122.1:0-15117 GCA_004027025.1 Myocastor coypus
GTTTTTTTCCTTTTTTTTTTTTTTTTTTTTTTTTTTTTTGTCTTTTTGAGACAGGGTCTCGCTATGCGGTTGAGGCTGGCCTTGAGCTCACTTTTGTAGCCCAGGCTGGTCTCGAACTTGCACCGATCCTCCTGCCTCAGCCTCCCGAGTGCTGGGATTACAGGTGTGCGCCACCACGCCCGGCTCCCTATCACAGTTATTTTCACAGCTACACTCCAATAGTGATGCCTACCGTCTCCAGCCTTAGGTAGAAATTACCCTCACTGTGATTTCTCACTCCCTCCCTGCCCAAAGCTGCTGTCTCAGTTACTTTTCTCTCATTTCTGGAACAAAATACCCAGCACCCAAAATGAAGAAAGGAGAGGTTTATTTAGCTCACAGGTAGTGGAGATTTCAGTCCGTACTTGGCTGGCTCCAAAGCAGAGTGGCTCATGGCAGAGGGCAGCCATTCTTGGCAGCAGAAAACAGCAAAGAGCAAAGGGAGGCATAGCAGCTGAGGCAGCTAGCAGGCCTCTTTCCTTTCCTCATATTGTATTCCAGCTGTCCACCCCAGGACGGGTGTAGCACTCACACCCATAATCCCAGCACCGGATCATGAATTAATAACAGACTCTAGAAGTTGCCCCATCACTGCATGAGGCTTTAGGATGACACCTAGATGTGAACTGCAACAGCTGTGAACACGTCCATATAAACATTTGTATATGATATTTATAGTGAGAGCCAGATATGGTGGTGCACATCTGTAATCCCAGCACTCAGGAGGCTGAGGCAGGAGGATCAGTGCAAGTTCAAGACCAGCCTGGGCTACAAAAGTAAGCTCAAGGCCATCCAGAACTGCATAGTGAGACCCTGTCTCAAAAGGACAAAAAAAAAAGATATTTATAGTGTTATTATTCATGATAATCAAGAAATGAAAATAACCCAAAAGTCCAGCAGCTAGCAAATGAATAAATAAAATGTGGTGTAACCATGCAGGGGAGTATTATTTAGTCATAAAAAGGAAAAAGTACTGGTATGGGCCACAATAGGGATAAATTCTAAAGACATTAACACAAGTAAAAATTCTCCAGACCCAGAAAGCTACACATCATGTTATTCATCCATCTGACATGTCCAAACAGGATGTGGTGAGTGTGTACTAGTGACTCCAGGGATTTGGAGAGATCATGAAAATGTTTTGGGATGAAACAGTGGTGGTCCTTTTGCCCTGTCACCCATAAACTTACAAAATTAATGAGGGTGTAGCTAAAAGGATGACCATTATGGTGTCATGGTATATGTGATGCCATAATATTATGGTATGTGAATTATATTTCAATTTTTCAAAAAAGAAGACAAAATAGAAATACATTTACAATATGAAAACACAAGCACCCCAATTTTTTAAAAAAATGAGTAAGAGGCTACTGGGAATAGCAGTGTGTGGCTGTAATCCCAACACTCTAGGAGGCTGAGGCAGAAGGATCACAAGTTTGAACCCAGTCCAGGCAACTGAGCAAACCCCTGCTCAAAATAAGAATTGAGGGGGAGCTGGAGATCATTGGGAAGGGCCATGGGTTCAACACCTACTTCAAGATCAAAAGCAAAGGGCTGGCCTGATAGCTCAGTGGACTAAAGCACCTGCTTAGGCAGAACACAGCAGCCGGGGTTCTGGGGTTCAATCCCTAGCATGGCTTGCCGGCCCCTCCACCGGGGCTCACTGAGAGGTGACTGAGACTGGGCATGGGGATGCACACCTGTAATCTCAGTGCTTGGGAGGCTGAAAACAGGAGAATCACTACAAGTCTGATCTATGTAATGAGACTCTGTAGACCCTGTACTAAATACTATATGTGTGTGTGTGTGTGTGTGTGTGTGGTCAAGCTGCCCTCTCAGTTCAGGTAAATTGTGAACGAATTCATTTTTCTTTTTTCTTTTATGGCCAGCTCAGCCTGCCCTGGGGGTGGGGTTGGCGCAGCATGTGGTGCCGGGGATGTGGTCCCTGCAGTTGCCTAAGATTTCCTAAGCAGGCACCTTTAGACCACTGAACCATCTCACTGGCCCAAATAAATTCATCTTTCCTCAAAAAAATGAATAAGAAATTTCAAATGACACTTCAAGAAGATTTATGGATGTCAACAAATATAGAACAATATGTTAAAACATCACCAGTCCCTACAGAGAAGCAAGTTCAGGCTACAGTGACAATATCAACCGTAAGAAGTTTAGGGGAGGCAACAGAGGGGCTGGAACTTGCATGTGTCGCTGGTGGGGACATCGAAGGCTCCAGCACTTTGAAAGGCAGCTTGGCAGCTTTCTAAAAGTATTCCCACAGTCTCCTACCACAGGACTCAGCCATGCCTTGTAATCCCAGCACTCGGGAGGCTGAGGCAGGAGGACTACCATGCGTTTGAGGCCAGCCTGGGCTATATAGTGAGCTCAAGGCCAGCCTATAATACACAGTAAGACTTTGTCTCTAAAATAAAATAAAATAAAATAAAGGGCCCAGCAGGATGGCTCAGTGGTCTAAAGTGCCTGCTTAGGAAAGCTTGGGCGACTGCAGGGACCATGGTTCGATCCCCGGCACCACATGCTGCACCAGGCTGAGCCGGCCATAAAAATAAATAAATAAACAAACAAAAGTTCTGAAAAAAGAAAAACATAAATAAATAAAATAAAAAATCTTTAAAAAATAAAAATAAAATAAAATAGATGCAGTCACTGCATCTCTCAGTATTTACCCCAAATATGTGTCTGCATTCGGGCAGCGACGCAGCAAGGGCAGGATGAGGGCTGCCGTGATCTCCAGCCCACCTGGCAGGAAGCTATCTCTTGAGGTGCCAAGGGCAGGAAAGAGGAAAGACTTTGCCTTGCACCCAAGAATCAATAACCATTAGCTCCAAGGGGAAGCACTCAGGAAACAGATCTCCCAGGTCTGGGATTACAGACATGCTCTACCATGCCCAGTTCATCCTGTGTGACTTTAGAAGAGACAGTTTTGGCCAAACGTATTCTTGGATTTTCATCTTTCTTGTGTTTTCCTTTGCGTTTCTCTAGTTTCACTCTCCTGCCAAAGACCTAAACGAGGGAGTTTGAAGGCCTTTCCCAGCTTTTCAGCAGATTCGAAGTCCACAGAGCCAGACTTCGATGTCTTCCTTCTTGGCGTTTTTGCCATTCCTTGTCCCCTCAGCTGGAGTAACAGCGTCCTTCTTGTCCGGGCCTTCTGCCACAGCTTTCCCTAGCACGTCTTCCTGCTTGCCAGGTGCTGCAGCTGGCTGGGCTGTTGTCGCTGTTTTCTTGGCTGTTTTCTTGGCTGATGTGGCAGTTGCAGTCTTTTTTGTTGGAAAAACCACTACTTTTTTTTGTTGAGGTCATGGCCACCTTGCTTTTTTTTCTGAGGGATAACAATCTCCTCTCCACTGCTGTCATCTTTTTTAAAAAATTAATCTCGCCGGGCGTGGTGGCGCACGCCTGTAATCCCAGCACTTGGGAGGCTGAGGCAGGAGGATCAATGCGAGTTCGAGACCAGCCTGGGCTACAAAAGTGAGCTCAAGGCCAGCCTCAACTGCATAGCGAGACCCTGTCTCAATAAGACAAAAAAAAAAAAAATTAATCTCTCTTTATTTATTTATTTATTTATTTATTTATTTGGCATGGGGTCTTGCTACACAGCTCAGGCTTGTAGTGATCCTCATGTCTCAGCCTCTCCAGCTCTGGGGTCACAGGCATGCACCTGGTTTTGGTGGCCAGCAGCACAGCATGCAGTACTGGGAACTGAACCCAGGTTCTTGAGCACACACTTGAACCCAGGCAGACACTTGAACCACCAAGCTATCTCCCCAGCCCTACTGTCATCTTCTGATAGTCTCTCATCATCATTATTTTCTGCTTGCTTTGGAGGAGATGTCATTTTCTCGAGGTCTCTTTCATTTCTACTAGCCTCTTCTTTCTTTTTCTTTTTTTCAAACCAGCCTTTTCCAGCTTCACCACTGATAGGTTCTGGCCGTAGTACGAATTATTGAATTATTACGGTGGTCATCTAACCTGGCCAAAGCCCTAAAAATAACAGCTTATCTTCCCAGAGATTACCTCCTTCTTCTTCTCCTTAGGTGTCACTAAACCTGCCCTTCAAATTCCACCATCAGCAAAAGTCCATGAGGTCTCAGCCTCCCATTGTCACAGGTCAGAGGATCTCCCATCTCCCTCGGATTCTCTCCTTGTCTTCAGAGTCAATCAAGGCCTCTTCTATCTTTCCTATTTCTTTACTGTGCCATGGAAAAACCTAACCACCATAGTGGTGGTTTATGGCAGCAAAGTGAATGGTGGGAAAGTGGTACCAATGAGTCCAGGAAAACCTAACTGCTGTTGATGGCAGCTACAAGAGCTCTGAAGACCCAAGACTGCATGCACCTGGCAGCAGCTATAGCTAGAGACTTTCCAGATGCTATTCCTATGTGCAGCTGAGCCATCCAGTGTAGTGGGATCTCACGAGTGGTGCCTTGGTGAGCCGTCTTTCCTTGGGCAATCAAGAAAGAGGAAGAGAAGGGACCCAGGGAACATGGCTAGCCGGAGAAGTACCATGTGGAAAGAAAGTACCAACATTTGCCCAGATGGCCTCAGCAGGTGTCCCCTGATATCCATTACAACTGCTTCCCCTAAAGAGTGGCAATTCCAAGGGCTGAGATAGTAATGTCGTATTATTACAATAACACAATAAACTAGACCAACGAGAAGCCAACTTGCTGCAGAAAAACAAAGGCTTGCGCAAGGCAGGAGTCCTGGCGTCTGTCTAGTCAGTCTGTGAGTCACAGTGGAAGTATTAAACAACCCCAGTGTGATTAGCTCTGTGTACCCTGGGAGAGAATGGGTGAGGGAAGGGAACTAGGAGATTTGGATTCTAATGCACGTGTCATCTGCGCAGGGCAGACACTGGCTGTGACCAAAGGGGAAAGGGCTGGGGAGAAGTTGCACAACTGGTAAGAACTAGTTTTCAAAACAAATAAATGGTTGGGTGCACTGGTTGCATGCCTGTAATACCTGTAATCAGGAGGCTGAGGCAGGAGAATTGCTATTCAAGGCCAGCCTGGGCTACACAGTGAATTCAAGCCCAACTTCAACTGCATAATGACATACTATTAAAAAAAAAAAAAAGTGGACATGAATGTTTGAATAAAGTTACAAGGAAAAAAGGAAAAATGTGTACATATATAAATACAGGAAAAAAAGATATTCTCGGGCTGGTGAGATAGATAAGAGGAATAAGTGCCTGCTTAGGCAAGCACAGGGATTGCCATTCAACCCCCAGCACCACATACTGTGTAGCCCCCACCCCTGGGCACACTGAGCATATATAATTTATATGCCCTTCTGGACATTATCAAGGTCCAGAAGAATCCACATTTGTAATCCATGGAAAAGTGACTGAAATTCTAATAAATGAATTCTGATCTACCACTTCCAGTGCATGAAAGACACTAAGGCTTATGTGTAGTTACAAGGAGCCAAGGGGTCTAAAGTCCAGCTAGAACAGCTAACCAGAATGTATGTCTTATGGCTTGTGTCTAGCTGTCCCCCGCAAAGCCTCATGCAATCATGGGGCGGGGACTTCTAGAGTTTGAGACTTGACTCATGATCCCTGGGATTATGTTTCAATACTGATGGGATTGTGGGTCTGAGTACTTCTGGGATTATGGGTGTGGCCTAAGGCAAATAGGCTAAGGCAGAGAGCCTGAATGTAATATAAAGAGAGACAAGAGAGACAGACACTCTCTGTTGCTCTCTGCTCCCCTGGTTGTTCCATTGTCTCTGTCACCATATTGTTGCTGTTCCACCACCATGAACTGCTGCTCTCTGCCATGCGCCTCTCTGCCTTGGAGCCAGCTGAGTACAGACTGAAACCTCCAGTAACCATGAGCTAAATAAACCTTTCCTGCCTTCATTTTGGGTGTTGGGGTTTTGTCCCAGCAATGAGAGAAGCATGACTAAGACAATATGCCTCAACCCAGGGCCCAGCCCAGTTTTATTCACTCATGAAGAGGAGAGAGGCTTGAGGATGAGTGACAGCAAGAGTATCTGGGAATACATGAGTGCTGTGAGCTCAGCTAGGAAGGAGGCCCGAAGTCACTTCTGCAACACAAGGGACAGCGCACTGCAATAAGAGTCACATACATCTCGCAGCTCAGGGAAGTATCTAATGTTTGGGGGTTGGTGCTTTGGCTCTGATGTGTAATTTTTTTTATAAACTGAGAAGCCATAGCCTCTCATCTCGAGGCTCAGTCTCAGCCCAGCTCACCCCTACTTCTTGGGGGCTATGGGGCAAGGCAACGCCGATTGGTCGCCTGACTTCAAAGACCACACATCAGCACCTGCGTTGCTTAAAGCCAGTTGAAGGGATAAGGAAAAGTCCTAGCCAGCTCTGTGGCAACAGGGTCGGGTTTAGCCAAAATGGAGCAATTGTTCACTTTCTTTCTTTCTTGTTTTTAGGACAGGGGATAGAGTCTGCAGGATCTATAGGGTCTCACTATGTAGATAGGACTCCTAGTGATTCTTCTGTTTTCAGCCTACAGGCATGGGCCACGCCCAGTCTCTATTTTAGTCTCAGCCCACCTCCTGGGGGACGGGCTTGGGCCGGCATGGCAGGCCCAGGCGACGAGCTCCTGGCCCCTATTCCTGCTTGCAGGTGCTTTAATCCGCTGAGCTATTTGGCTGGCCCAAGACAAAGATCTTAACTTGCTAAGTTGCCCAGGCTAGACTCAAACTTGTCATCCTCCTGCCTTAGGCTGGGACTACAGGAGTGACACATATGCAGCTTTTCTTTAAATTTCTGCATCTTATCCATGCTTAAGCACATCGGGAACACCGGATCATCCTGGGGAAACAAAGGCTATGGAGGCCAAGATGCACTGAGCGAGGCAGGGCTGGGGTGAATAGGCCGGCAGCGAGATGGTCACACCACACCAGTGGGCTGTGCGGGGCTGAGGCTCTGTTGGTCAAAGATGCCAAGTTATCTAATTCAGTTGCTTTCGGTGTCATCTCCCTGCTGCTTTGTCTCTTCGAAAGCATCAAGCACCCATGGTCCCTCAGCAAATCCGCCTGTGTGTCCCATCTGAGGCACTGAAATGCCGCAGGTGAGCACAGCTACAACAGGAAGATGGGAGTATGTTATGGCTTATACCTAGTTGTCCCCCCAAAGCCTCATGTAATCATGGGGCTGCCAAGCTCTTGGCTTGAGGGGCAAGGCCAAAGGACAAGGGCGGGACTTGAGGGGCGTGGCCACGAGAGGTGCTAAACGTTAAACTGACAGCACCTGCTGTCACAGGCTCCCCCCCAGGTGGCAGTTATCTGGGTGGTATGGAGCGAACCATCCTGGACACAGCAGCATAGTCTCGAGGTCTTGCTTTGTAATTCAGGCTGCTTTAAATTGTGAAACCTCCAGTAACTGTGAGCTAAATAAACCTTTCATCCCCTAAGTTCAGGTGTCAGGTATTTGTCCCAGCCAGTCCCAGCCAGATAGGGATGAGCTACTTAACTGGAAATTCCCCTGCCACCAGAAAAGCAGAGAGAACTGCACATTATCTCCAACTGTCTGTCCCCCCAAAACGCACCCTGGTCACCTTGCCGGAGCCCGTGAATATCCCAATTACCCAAAGGGACAAACTCCTCTTCACAGGAACATGCTCTCCACCCACGCAGTCTGTGGTTGTCTAACCGGCTTCCTCCCATTTATTCACCAGCTGGGGGCCCCAAGCAGAATGCACCTGTCCTGCCAGAAGCGGGAGGCAGAGGCCCCAGCCTGTGGTACCGCACTGCCCCCTGCTGCTCCGCACTGAAGCTGCCGGCCAGGCAGCAGGCAGTCTTTCAGGGCTGGGACAGCAGCTTCCTGAGGTTTATTTTGCAAAGATTTTTCCTGAATTATGTTTTCTGCTGGGAAGATAGCTCAGGGGCACAAGTGCCTGCCTGGCAAGTGCAAGGTCCTGAGTTCAATCCCTGGTTCCGCAAAAGAAAAGAAAAGAAAAGAGAAAAGGAAAAAAAAGGCTTTCTACAGCTCTCTCCATGCTATAGGCTGAACTGTTCTCCCAAAGTTTGTGTTTTGAAGATTCAATCCCCAGTATCCTAAAATGGGACCTAATTTAGAGAGAATATCTTGGCATAAAGATGTAGTCATCCCAGAAGATGATGTTCTTATAAAAAGCAGGATTTGAACAAGACACACACACTAGAGCTCCAAAGGCAGACAGCTGATGGCGCTTCTCAAGACAAGGGTGACCAAATATTGCCAGCTCTGGGGAAAAGCTGGTTGGGGAGCCCGGAATAGTCTCCCTTCAGTCCTCAGAATAAATTACTGGCACCCACTTCTTGATCTCCGACCTCCAGCCTCAGAACTGCATGGGAGATGGTAAATTGCTGCCATCGAAGCTGCCCGGTCTCTGGAGCTTTGCTGGCAGCAGATAATTACTAGCCAATCCCTCTCCCAGGATGGCTTTTTTTCAGCATGCACACTGTGACCTTGAGAGATGCCACCAAAATCTTTTTCATAAACTGTACAGTGAAACAGAAAACACGTTGGGCCCCAGTGGACTGTTGCCAGACCCAGGTAGACCAGGTAGGAGCTATGTGACATGGGCACCCTAAGCCTCTGAGGTTCCTACATAAAAAGCTACGCCTCCCATGCCCACTGCAGTAACTCCGATTAGAGCAGCACATGTTCGGCAGTGGCTGCAACCCTCATTACAGAGACACAGCTGCCTGAATGGGGCCCAAGGCCAAACAAGCAGCAAACAGGGAAGACCCACCTGGCTGTCCAGGTGCTTGCTGACAGGCTCAGGGAGGTTACAGGTAACACAGCAGAGTGGACTCCCCGTGCTACACTGTCACCACAGGCCCCTCGACCCTGGGCTCCCATGTTTTAGTCACTAACAGCAGCGCTGGCCCTGGTCTGACTCTCAAGGACTGACTCATGCTGCCGGCCCATTTCCTGAAGCACTCACACCATAAATGTATGTTTCTCTGGCCAGGTGGAGAGGCCAAGTGTCACTGAGGCTGATCTCTGCCCTGATGGATTTCTGAGCCCAGAAGACTGATGGAACACAGGCCGCTCAGGGCTGGCCACACCGCAGTCACTAAGCATGCTGACCCAGCCCCAAAGCTTCAACGTACTTTGCCACTTCTGCCTTTTTTGGTGGAAGGGAAGACTGTGACACTTTAAAAGAGGAAATTAAGTTGAGAAGTTCAGATTGTCATGTTCTTTGTTCCTCTCCCATCACTCCTACTTTTCAAATAAGTCCTGACCTCCAGCTGTGGAACCATAGCCTAGGTGACTCTGGAGCTCCCAGATGGGAACTGAAAGGACACAGGCGCTCACGTTAATGGCACTTGTGCTCGAGAGGGGTCAGAGCAGGCAAAAGACACACAGGATGCGCGATGCTCAGAAAATAGTAGTAGGACAAAGAGGAAAAAGACATAAACAAGAGGGGCTGGGGAGATAGCTCCATGGCACAAGTGCTTGTCTGGCAAGTGCAAGTTTGTGAGTTCAAACCTCAGTCCCAGAAAAAAAAAGAAAAAGAAAAAAGACATAAACAAGAGACACAGAGAAGAGCCAGAAATGAAGCAAAAGAAGCCTGAGCACCCAACTCTTGCAGGGTCACAGAGGGATGAGTCTGAAGCAACAGGCACAGAAGCTTTTTGGGGAACAGAAACCCACCACATATCAGGGTAGCCAAGTCCTTAGGGCTCCCGAAGATGGGGGTGAGCCTGGAATTAGAGCTACTGGCTTGATGTGGGTAACAAGTAGAATTCTAGAATATCTTCTTTATTGTAGGTGATTTACTGAAATTACTGGCATTTTTGTTTTTTAGAACTCCAAATTGTCAGTTTTGAGGGTTTTGTTTTGTTCTTGTCTTTTTAGGGTCTCGCTATGCAGTTCAGGCTGGCCTTGATCTCACTTTTGTACCCCAGGCTGGTCTCAAACTTGCAATGATCCTCCTGCCTCAGCCTCTCAAGTGCTGGGATTACAGGTGTGTGCCACCACACCCGGCCCTCAAACTGTCAGTTTTTAAGTGACTGAAAGATACTTTCCTCTCATTTGGCAAAGCCTGCCCACTGTCAGTATTCCTACTCTCCCCTTCTTTCCACTAAAATTCCCTCAGATCTGAAGTGGGCACACAGCTGCTCAAAGGCTCATTTCCCAGTGGCTAGAGGTGGCATGTATGTATGTATGTATGCATGCATGTATATATGTATGTATGTACGTATTTATGTATGTATGTGGTACTGGGAATCAAACTCTGGGCCCTGCTCTTGCCAGGCAGGCACTTAAGCCTACAGAGCTATCTTCCTGACCCCTAGAGGAGGTCTTTAGACCAAGATGGAGGCCAAGATGATGTACAGTGTGGAGTGCCACCTCAGAGAGAAGACTTTTGCCCTGCCTCACTATCCACACTGGGGGACCAGACACGATGGCAGGCCATGGAGACACTGAGAGCACAGCTGTCCCACCTTCCAGGGGATAGAGGGGACACATTTGAAGAAAGATAGGGTCATGCTGTTCCCATCCAGAAACAGAGAAAAGAAGACAGTGAAACTTTCCTGAGTGCTCCATCTCAGTACCTGTCTAAATACATGAGCCTTGCACACAGATACGAGCTGGGTCTGTGTGTGTGTGTGTGTGTGTGTGTGTGTGTGTGTACACGTGCAAGTACGTGCATGGCTGAGTACTGGAATTTATAACAATTTGAAAAAACTCACAAATAAAATTCATGGCCCAAGGCTGGGCAGATAGCTCCATGGCACAAGTGCCTGCCTGATAAGTGCAAGGTCATGCGTTCAAATCCTGGTCCTGCAAAAATAAATAATAAAATAAAATAAAACTCACAACCCAGAAACATTGAAAACAGAAAAATACCATGAATGTATAAATATGTGTTCATATTTACTACTATAAGATACGTATTATAAAGGCAAAATTTATCAAAACCTCCATGCATAGTACATATGATATTGCTTACAGTGAACAGAAAAGTAACAAACCAAAAGGTACTGACATAGCATTAAATCACAGTTGCAAAAAACCAGTGGTTGTAACGCTCACTGTCACAACTCTGCTGCCACCTCCTGTTGTCCCTGGGAGGCTCCAGTGTTGAATTTGCCTAAAATGCCCTGTGACATTGGTCTGTAAGCCAGCAGTGTCTCTCCAGGAAATGGTGTACTGCAAAAAAGTGACCTCCTGCAGTTGTTGGAGGTTTCTCACCATATGGGATACATGTAACATGCAAAATCTGTGTTCATCAGCCCTGCTATCTGTGGTGCTTCTGGCCAACAGTTTTAGGGGAATCAAGTTACATGTGGCTTTTCAACTGCGTAGGAGCCAATGCCCCTAACCCTTGAGTTGTTCGATGCCAACTGCACAAATACTGACTTACACAGCAACTCCACCAAGTAAACACTCCTTTTGCAAATGAGAAAAGAACACAGGTTTACCATCTTGTGCAAGGTCAGCCTCCATCTGCTGTTCCTGAGCCTGGGCTTCCAGCCACTTCCCCAAAAGCGCACATTTGGGTTTTGGAACTTCTAAAACACAGCATGTTAGTTAGGGGCAAGCAGGAGCAGGAGGAGCACGGAAGCACCTCATTCTTATTGTACTGTGGTTTCTATTCCTTGGGGTGGAACACAATCCTAACTCCCATCAACTCTGGAAAACACCCAAATAGCTCTACTGTCGAATATTCGCCCTCAGTAAGTATAGTTACTCTTTGTAAGTACTTGTTATGAATAGCTGTGGCCATGGTCACCTGTGAAGTGACTCAGGCATAACAGCAGCCCAGGATTGTTCAGTGCTGTCACAAAGACAATTTTCCATTTAGACCACTGCATCCATACACCACTTTGGAGGCTTTCACTACAAAATCATAGCTCTCAGGCTGGAGAAGTAGCTCAGCCGTCTAAGAGGCTGACATGCACAAGGACCCAGTTTTGTTCCCTTGGTACCACATGCCAATGCCCCAGAACCTCAGGCTTGCCGTGCTGGCCAACGAAACCAGGGGTGGTGGCCCATGCCTATAATCCCAGCACTGAAGAGGCTGTGACAGAAGGATCACTCTAAGTCTGAAATAATTTTTTAAAAGAACCATAGCTCTCCAATTTTATGAGCAGCAGTTGTATTCTGAGAATTTTCAGACTTTTTTGTTGTTGTCGTTTTGAGACAGGGTCTCATTATGCAGTTCAGGCTGACCTTGAGCTCACTTTTGTAGCCCAGGCTGGTCTCGATCTTCCTGCCTCAGCCTCCTAAGTGCTGAGATTATAGACGTGCACCACCATACCCAGCTCCCAAATTTTCAGACTTCTATGATCCAACAGAGACTGGCCATTTTAAAATTAAAACACTAAGCCAGGGACATAGCTCAGTGACATAACCTGTCTGGCAAGTACAAGGCCCTAAGATCAAACCTTGGCACTAAAGAATATTTTTTGAAAAAATTATTTCAAGATATCCCAGCATACCCTCCCATCCCCTTCTGTAACACCATATGTCACCAAAGTGTGTACATCCTCAAGCTCAGGAGAACAACACTGGTATCTTGGCTGTGCCCAGCAGCAGGCCTGAGATGCCCATGCAGGAGGCAAAGCTCTAGCACCGGGCGTCCCGGAGTGGGTATGAGCCACACCATTCACACTTCCACACAAGTTGCCTGCCCTGGTGACAGAATCCAGGCCTGTGTTCCTGAGAAATCAATTTGTCTTAACCTACACTGAAAGTGTCTTCAGAGGTCAAAGCCAGGTCAGCATCCTGGCTCATGTCACTGCTGTGTGCCTTTGAGCAAGAAAATTACCTAACCTCAGCTTCCACTTCCTCACCAACACAAGACTGGCTACACCCTCAAAGCCAGGGTGGTGACTTGGGCCCGAGGATCACCAAGCTCGGCTACACAGTCAGTTCAAAGCCAGGCTGGAATACATAGCAAGACTTCATTTCAAAATCTGAAAAGCATGAAGCAGAATATGGCACACTAAGTACTCAGAAAGGATAGCTATTTTTGGCTGATTTCAGCTCAATGTAAAATGAAGGGAATTTGCTCATCTAGTAGACTTCAGCCTGTTGTATTTGTCTGATCACACTCAACAAACATGTTCACCCAGGTGGTACATGCAACTAGCTCAGAGAGATGCCAGGGCCCCAAGGGAATTTAGGAAGCTCTCGGATGCAGCCAAAGCACTCCAGCGCAAGGACGGTCAGTGCTGTTACTTCGTAAATTGCACAGTGCAAAACCACACGACACCTCCAGGATTATGGAAAAAATGCTTGGTGACACATGAAGACAGTCGTGGTTTGCATATGTGAAATGACACATGAAATACACATGAAACAGTCACACTTGGGCAAAGCCATCTCCACAGAGGACATGTGCGAGGCAGAAGATGAAGCCATGGAATGGATCCACCTTCAGCTACCAATTGGTCACCTGGACAGGGCGCACAGTATAGAGAAGGTGGCTGGTGGCACCCTGGCCAGCCTCCCGGGGCCCACTCCCCAGTATTCTCTACACCTGTGATCAGGAAGAAACACAGGCCCAGCCCACAGGATTTCCCCACCATGAATCCAAAGACAAACACTCTTTTGTACCAATCATTATATATTTATTCACACATTTCATAAAAATGTTACCGTTGAGAGTAAAATCATTACAATGACAAGTAATTATTCACAATCAAACGACTGTGAGAACAGGGCAACACAACTGCCAAGTACTCGTGCACACACCCCCACTCGCCACCACAGGCGGACGCAGGGACCCACTTCTGTGAGGTCCTGGGGAGCACAGGCAGCCTCATGGCAGGTCTGCTGTGCTATGCACAGTCAGGGCTCCAACAGTGGGACAGCAATTAGTCCTTGGCACAAAACTGAACAGGCAATGAGGTCAAGGAGGGGCTTAAGTTAGTCTCTGGTTTAGATTCCTTTTTCAACACAATAGGGTAGCTAGCAGAAAAGAAGCACAATTCGACCATTTAAACTCCAGAACAGAGGATTTAAAACTTGATCCCTATCCTCCCAAGAGATCACAACATGAACACAAGCAACCCATCCAGGCCAAGCCAATGCCACCTGGGAGTGACTGTATTCTGCCTTTATTTTAGCTCTGGAGAGAGGAAGCACTTGCTAGAGCAACAAGGGAGTAGCCTATGCTGCATCCACACTGTCAGCATCTGGCCACGCACTGGCCTTCAGTGTGGAGTGCTCCAGTGGCAGCCCAGCCCCACTACTCTGCTGTTAGCCTTGTGAGGAAGACCAGACAACCCAAAGTTTGGAAGATAATAATACCTGAACCGAAACTTTTCAGAACAGTGACTCAGGAAAAATCTCACTCAACTCCTTTTGGAAACATTTAGAAAATTAAATTGAATTTAAATGTGATGTTCTGGTGAGCATTCCCACTGGCCCTGTCACCATCGTTGACACAGATGCCACTGTTTGGGTGGGTGCAGCTCCAATGCTCCTGGCAGACAGCTCTGGGTGGAAAGGAAGGAGGCAATGATCCAAAACAGGGGTCACTGCCAAGCAGTGCAGAAACACCCCTGGCTGGTTCGAGAGGAGCTCTGGGGTTCACTCAGTCAGCGGGTGTACTTTACCGGAGAAACGTCTTGGCACAAACTCCGTGTCCTTCAGGACAGACGTAAGGTGAGGACAAGGCACTTGGCATGGCCATGTATCATTCACACCATTCACACCAAGACTGTGACCAAGAGCACTGCCCGTGAGCCCTGCTGAGCAGCAAGCCCCCAGCCACCCTTGCCAGGTGACCCGCAGCGCTGGAGGAGGCCCGAGCACTGCACGGCTGATGGCAGGGCTTGGAATGTCAGCAAGAGCTCTGTCGGAGGCAAAATGATCATCCCCCTTGCGGCCTGAGAAGGAAGGGCTGCCGAGCTCAGTGGGATACTGAATTTCAGGACGGTCGGCTAAGAACAGGACAAGGCCTCCTTGGAATCCACCCTCTCTCCAACAGAGTGCAACAGGGCTCTGGATGACACCAGACCAGACAGGAGACTGGTCCTGCACTGGGCCTTCCAGCAGATGCCTTCCAACACTGTGGCTTGTCCCCATGCTGCAGATGTGGTAAGTGTCTGAGACAGAGCTAGGAGTGCCTT